>WBNH01002444.1:0-44641 GCA_013401255.1 Urocolius indicus | reverse complement strand
CTCCGCGCCCCCCCCCCCCCCCCCCCCCCCCCCCAATTATTCATTTAAGATTAGCTCTGCAGTTAGAAAGTTAATGCTGATAGAGAAATGTTCAGCTTTTATCTCCTATTTTGGTTCCTTTCCTTCCCTGGATGCAACTGCTGTTTCGTTGTGTGTTTAGCTTTCAGTACCATTGAACCCCATTCAAAGAGGGCATATGCTTTCTGAAACAAGTCCTCTGTGAAAGTTACTTTCTGTATTATCTTTGATTCATCTCTGGTAATACAGGGTGTGACTCTTTCTTTGGATCACATGGGATTTTCCAAATAAGTTACTTGATTGTTTGGCCAGATACAAACTAGCTGCCAGTTTGCCTTCTTTCTTTAAAAATCTTTGCTTAAATTACCAGCAGTTTCTTCTTCTGGAAAGTTGTAATAATTGAGTTACGAAAAACCTGCTCTTTATCATATGCACATATCTTTTCTTCCTGTGCCTGTACTTTATGCAGTGTGACCAGTTTAAGATGTTCATCTGTCCTACTGAGACTAAATTAGCATTTTTAGAAAAGGAGCAGTGTAAGCCAAAGGCTGTGATTTGAGCTGTGTGTTTTGTGATTTTTTTTTTTTTCTTTTTCAAGAGTAGGTCTATGAAATAAGAAATTAATACAAAATATCCCCCTTGTTTCATGTAGGTATTGCAAAGAAAATGTGAAAGCTGGATGGCTGTGTAGTCCATCAGCTTTAGGGGTCTAGAAGATATAGAGGTGGTTTGGGAGTTGTGGCAACAAGTGCCCATGTGGAAGAAATCCTGCTGTATGCCAGGATGCTATCATCTGAGAGCAGTCTTTAGAGTGACTATTTTACTGTGAGGGTGACGGGTCAGTGGAACAGGCTGCCCACAAGAGTTGTGGAGTTTCCTTCCTTGGAGGTCTTCAAGATCTGCCTGGACAAATTCCTACGTGACCTGATCTAGGTGAACCTGCTTTTGCAGGGGGGTTGGGCTGGATGATCTCTAAAGGTCCTTTCCAACCCCTACTATTCTATGATTNGTACTCTAGGAGGTCCTGCTCTGGCAGGGGGGTTGGACTAGGTGATTTTTTGAGGTCCCTTCCAAACCTTAAGATTCTGTGATTCTGTGAGCGACTTACTGTATTCTTGTCTCCCTAGAACAGCCATCTGTAGTATCACTCAACAGACAAAATAGGCTATTCATAACCAACATTAAAATATTTTTTTAAAAAGTATGATAAATTACTACTACAAATGAAAAATAATTGTAACAGTGCAAATCCAAAAGAGAAAAAGGAGAAAACACTTGGGCAGTTATAACACTTCAGATGACTAAGAAGAGGTGTGCTGTCAGTTTCTGGCAATAATACACATTTGCTTTCAATACTGGACTCTAAAAATGTTGTTTACATCTATCCTTACAGGAACAATCCTACTTAAGGAGGATTTTGTGCCTGAACCTAGCCTTTGACTCTTCACCCCCTAGTTCAACAACCCCATTTGTAATTAAGAGGAAAACAAATGCAGGATTTGCATTGTTATGTGTGAGAAAAGATGTCCTTGGGGGTTTCAGGAAAAGATGTGATGTTGCAGGGGAGGTGACAAGAAGCTTATGGCAGTGGGATACTAAGTTTGCCATGTAATGAACAGGGGAAGGAGCCAAAACCTTTTCAGGACGATCAGGGGCATAACTGTGGTTTTCAGCCATGGAAATGTCTGTGCTACTGTGCCATGCTTTGGTGCATTTACCAGACTTGTTTATGGAGGCAGTGGCATCAGTGCTGTGGTAACTGCTTTAAATAGAGGCAGAGCATATACCGTTTAGAAATGTGGAAGGCTGAGATACTCTTCCAGAGAACAGCATTTCTGCCAGATGTTGGGGCAATTCTCTCTTACTGAGAGCTACTGTGGTAGCCAGAGACTGTAGTGGAGCACACTCTCCTCTTTTCTGAGGAAACACAACTTCATGTAAATTTCCTCCCTCAGACACGGCAGACATTTGTTATTGTTTGCTGCTTCTCGAATCCCTTTCCTGTTCTTTTTTGAAGCTATTGTATGACAGATTTTTCTTGGCTGGTTGCTTTGTATTTACTATAAAGAAACCCATGGACAGATATCTGGGAACTAGTATGCTCTGAAACCAGCAGAGTCTGTTGTAGAATTACATCGGTGCTTTTGTTTTGTAAATTGAGCCTAAGAGCATTTCAAACACTTTTGGAATTTACAATTTTTTAACACAAAAGTATGGTTTTCTAAATGGTGAAATGTTCAGGTTCATTGACTTACTTATTTTAAAAGAAATAAAAAAGTCAGTTATATTTATGTGGATCAGGTTGAAAGTACCTATTTTAAAGACATGCTTTAAAAGGAAGTTTTAAAATCACGTTTGCTTGTGCAGGCATAAACTCAGCATTGTTTTCTAAGCAAAAGCAAGAGACTGCAAATTTGTCATTGGATCACAGCCTCTGTGTCATGGAGTTGAAAAGGTTATAGTAAACTTGCAAGTGAAGTATGTATCAATGAATTTGTTGGAGATGAGAAATGTACTGGATATTTCTGAAAGCACTTTTGTTTTTCAGGGGCAGGTGACTATACAAGCGAAATTTGACAGAGACGTTTACCTCCCAGAGGATGCGGAGTTTTTCTTTGTTTATGATGGGTCCCTGAAGAGGCACATAATATTTACTGAGAGAGTTGGTGACAACACTCCTCAGTCCATTGTTCCAGGTGAGTGTTAACTCCTATTTACATTTTTCATCTCTTTACAATACCCCACGCCCATTTCAAAGCTGGGCATAACTGAATGATTTTCTGTAATGGTATTATGGCTCTGTAGTGGAGGAAAAGCAGCCACATAGCGTTTAGTATCCAGATTGAGTTTGACTGACCTTTCCTAGCAATCCACAATTTGACTGACCTTTCCTAGCAATCCACAACAGCATTGCTTGCAGTGCCTGGAGCTCTGATGGAGCTGTACAGGGTGCAGAAGTGTTGGGAAACCGTTCTAGGGATGCCTTCCTGCAAACAGATCTTTGTTGCCTCCTAGCTAGTGCTCTGCCTTGGCCTAATCACCCTCAAGGATGTAACACTAACCCTGGTCATCACCTTGACTGTGTGCTTTGTTGCCTTTCCTTTTGTGTGAGTAGGTGGCTACACTGGGTGCTCTACCCGTGCAATAGGATTGGTTTGTTATTCATTCTTTTTTCTAAAGGAGGTTCAGAGTCTGAAAATAACTGCTAAGTATAAAAAGGGGAGGTTTACTGCCATTACATGGGATCTGCTTTGGTCCTGTAAAGAATAAATATTTGTTATGGATTACAGCTGGAGAAAATGCAATGCTAGGCATATTCCAGGAGAGCAAAATTGGGATTTTTGTCATTTTGTTGTTGGGTTTTTTCCCCTTCAAAAGAAAGGGGGAAAAATTTAATTTATTTTATTTTATTTTATTTTATTTTATTTTATTTTATTTTATTTATTTCACTTCACTTTTTTTTTATTTTAAGAGGCCTGAAATTACACTGTTAAATGATTGCATCTGGACTAGGAATGAAAAATAGAGGCTACAGGCAACTCTTAGTCCTATGCCTGTTCCCAGTAGAACCCATGAACCAATAAAAATAAAGTATAAAGTTAGAATATAGTCCTGCTGATGTTAGTGATGTTTTGAAATGACAAAATTAGATATAGGGGAACATCAAGCAGTCTAAAGAACAACTGCAGATGTGGTAAGTACATAGCTTTCTTCTGCAGTTACTAGATTGCATATGTACTTGTAGTCATTCGGGGATGCTTTGGAAAATTTAGATTTACACCCATAGTACATCATGGTTAGCTGATATACCATGAGAGCTTGGATCTTGACTGGCTTGACTGCCAAGAAGCAGTTTCTGTCTCTGTGTTAATGTATACAAGGGGATACTCACCTTTGGTCCTTGGGAGCTGTCCTATCACTTATAGAGAGAATCTGTCTTGCAAGCTGTCTTATTTTCTGGTTGATCATGTAGAATGTGTCAGTGCTGCTAGTCACAAGATGTTGCTGGATAAGTTTAGGCTAAGAATAAAAGATTTGCAGTTCCTGGATAATGATGTGATGATGGCCATTGCTCATGAAGAATTGCCGTCAACCTGGAATATCCTTGGAAGCTGCTCAGAAGGTGGTAAGGTTTTATTTTAAGTCAGAAAACTTTTAACAGTGATTTGGTGCACAGTTGAGAACAAAGTATCGCACCATTTTATCCCAGGCTCTAAACCATTGTGCTTTATTTTGTGGTTAAAATGAAGTATGAAAGGAGTAATCAGAGATTCGGTTTGTGTCCAGATGTTTAAAATGGATAAAAACGGTTATTGTAACTCTGTGGAAGCTTTTTCTGCCTTTACTCACTGTGAATGCAGCTCTTTCTATTTATAAATAGACTCTGCCTTTGCAAGGTTAAAGAACTGTCTGTTTAAAAAAAGCAAGAATCTTAGCAGAAAAGTATGTCTGCCATGATTCCAAGCAAGCAAGATATTTTAATTATGCAGACAAAAAGGAGACAGTCATAAAGCATAAGAGTGTATTACTGTAGGCATTCTGATGTACAGTGTAAACATAATTTTTACCACAATTCTGTCAGTGTTTATGCTTTGCTTATGACTGTGATGATTCTTTGGAAGAATATAATTAAACAAGTTTTGTGGCTTCTTTTGTTTTTTTTTATTGTAGAGGAAAACACACAAAAATATACGTGAGACTTTATATTAGTATATGTTATTGAAGAATTTGATAACAAATTCAGATGAAATTCTCCTGGTTTCAGGTTTCATTGCAAACAGAAAACTGCAGTTAGGTTTTAAGAGTCTGTTTTTTTTGCAGACTCAGCTGATTTATAGCTGAGGTTGGAAACAGTGTTAAACTTGTTGGCTTCATATGTTTTCCATTGAAAATTTGGTACTTTTGGCTATTTTCTTTTTAGTATTTCAAATTGCTAAAAGTTGGAAGATAGACAGTTTCCATATGAGCCGAAATGAAAGAGTGAGTGCTGTTTTCCTGTCTTAAATCTTTCTAATTCTTAATGACAGATAGTTTTAATTCTGCTACTGCCTTCTACAAAAAAAAACCAGAGGCATGGTTTTTGTCTGTCTGTTGTAAACAGCTCTTTCAAGTGATGTAACAACAAATACTAAGTCTCATTTGAATGTTTGCTAGACAGGAGAGAAGGGAGAAAAAAAAAAGCTTTTCCTTGTTTCATTTTAATGTGTAGTAAATATTTGTTCATATTACTCAACTGCTGGAATGGCTGTTGGATCTTAGCAATAAAGGCCTTGATTCAAATCCTGAAGAAATCGTCTGTAGTTTTCTTCATGAGCTTGACTAAGCTTTTCATCAAAACTAGTTGAAGCCCAACCCAGAAGCATTAGCAGGATGCTAGTGGTACTGAGAGATACTCAGGCAAAGACAACTGGATACCCATTTATCTGAAACGTGTGGAAGTTCGTGCTGGGTTTGTCATGAGTCCAAAGAGATCAACTCGGCTGGTACCCGCTAAGCTGTGCCAGAGCAGCTGCTATCCAAACAAGCAAAATTACTTTCTTTTTAGATACTCTAATTATTAATTTTCAGGCATATTGCAACATTTACATGGAAAAGAGTATGTTGTCCTCATGAGACTTTTTTTGGACTTGCATTTTTTTCCTTCTATGTCTTTTTCATACTTTGTTCACATTTCAGATTTAAATATTACAAATATACGAAATTTGAGTGCTGTGGAGAAGCAGGGATTTATGCTTCAGTCGGTATACAAAGTGTCTGTAAATGTTTGAAATGTTAGAGGAGCATGTCTTGAACATGCTGCATTAGTGGTCACCACACGGGCACTGTTGCAGTGAAGAGGTGACATCTCCCTTTGTTCTTAAGTGAAGCTGGGTTCTTTCCATTTGTTTCTGAATAAACCAAAACCTAATCCAAATTCTGGGGCTTGGTAGAAATGCTCAACCACAGTGAGGAGCTCTTGGTGCAGTCTTGCCTGGGCAGTACTTATGTGCAACCCTGATGGAGTGGGAAGCTTCTGAAACCTTTCTGGACAACTTTTCCTTCAGGCTGAGGGAAGTTACTCACTTTGTCTTGCACTGAAGTCCAGACTGGAGCTGAGCCTGACGTCTATTTTGGTATCCTCTAAGCAGTTTGTGTAATTTTTCTTTTATACCTCTATACTTTCTCTCTCATTTCTGAAACTGTAGCTTTGATTCTTCTTATAGCCGTATCTCCTTTCACCTGACTCTGTGAAGCACTGACTCGTGTTGATTTGTTGTGCTGTCCCCATCACTGTGCTTTTGTCTCCAAAGCTGAGAGGCTGAGGATTGCCTGTGGCTGAGAAAGCACTTTGAGTGCAGGTGAATGAGAAAGAGGGAGAAGTGGATGGACTGGAGAAGGAGGGCTTCTAATCTCAACACACATGAGAAGGGAATGAGAAGGTCTTGACAATAAGGTGATTAAAAATTTTCTCAGCAGTCGGTTTCTTCCCCATGCTCCAAAAGATCAAAATGGGTGAGAAACAGGGAATATATGAGAGTTTAAAAAGGGCATGAGGCCTTCTTTCCCCACCTGCAGTTCCTGCCCAAAAGGTTTGATGGTGTTTTGACACTTGACAATGTCAAGATGTTCTTTTTAGTGTTGGTGTTGTGAAAGATGTGGATGCTGTCATGCATCACTAGTCAGGACCTCATGCTTATGAGATTCTGTCAGTTTTCACAGAATCAAAGTCACAGAATCTTAAGGGTTGGAAGGGACATATTTAAATGGAACTGTTTGTGTTCCAGCTTCATCCCATTACCCCTTGTCCTGTTGCTAGCTATTATAGGAAAAAAGGGATGCCCCAACCTCCTGACACCCACCATTTATATACTTACAAATATTAATGAGATCCCCCCTCAGTCTTCTCTTCTCTAGACTAAAGAGCCCCAGCTGCCTCAACCTTTTCTCATAAGGGAGATACTCCACTCCATCATCTTTGTGGCCCTGTGCTGAACTCTCTCCAGCAGCTCCCTGTCCTTGAACTGAGGGGCCCAGAACTGGACAGAGTATTCCATATGTGGTCTCATGAGGGCAGAGTAGAGGAGGAGGAGAACTTCTCTTGACCTACTCACCACAGCCCTTCTAATACACCCCAGGACACTATTGGCCTTCATAGCCATGAGGGCACATTGCTGGCTCATGCTCATCCTGCTGTCCACCAAGATCCCCAGGTCCCTTTCCTCTACACTAGTCTCTAAGAGTTCCTTCCCCAAGCTCTACTGGTACATGAGGTTATTCTTTCCCAGATGCAAGACTCTACACTTGCCCTTGTTCAATTTCAGAGCTGCTAGGCTATTTTGGAAAAAAAACCAACAACAACAACAAACTTTTGAGTGACACATTGCTAGAGAAAATTATTGCACTATCTACTACTTTTGGAGTTCATTTTTATGAGGATTTAGAGACATATGAGTTGATGAAAAGATAGAAGAATAATTTATTGATAGATGCTTTGGTATTTGCAAAAAGTGTTTATATTCACTTTATAAGGTATAGAAAAGATTGGATAGAGAACTTGGAGTGTCTAGGAAGAATTGCATATAATTCAGGAATTTAGGGCAGCTGCACAGGTCAGGACTTGTTAGCCACGTTCTTTAAAGTTCAGCAAAAGAGACAAGAAAGCATGAACCTTTCAGTAATCCTCAGTTTGTAGTAAGTGCGTGTGTGATAACCATGTCAGTACCTGTGTTCTACCACAAACTTCTTCGATGCTGAGGTAGCCCACAAGCAGTTTGCTGCTAGAGGAAACTTGGAACTCAACAGAGGTGCTACACTTAGACATGTATTTGTTGGTGAGGTTAAGGCAAGGGGAAGGTGGGGAAAGGGAAAACGAAGAGAGATAAGCTGATTTTCTTGTTGATTGCACCTTCTTAAAGGATATTTGTCCTCTGAAAATCAGATTATTCACTTTATGGAGATAATCAGTATTCAATACTAAAGCCACATAACTTTTTAGCGCTGCTCTAAAAAAAACTTCAAAAAACCCCAATTTTTCACTGTATCGAGAAAGAAAGGATGAAGGGATGGAATGAAGGAAGGAAGGAAATGAAAGAAAGAAAGAAAGAAAGAAAGAAAGAAAGAAAGAAAGAAAGAAAGAGAAAGAAAGGGAAAGAAAAGAAAAGAAAGAAAAGAGAGAAAGAGGAGAGAAAGAAAGAAAAAGAGAAAGGGAAGGAAGGAAGGAAGGAAGGAAGGAAGGTAGGTTTAGTCTTCTAGAACTGCCATCGTCCAGGGCCCATCAGACATAGGTTCAGCATCTTCACTGCTACATTTTTGTCCTTGATACTTGAGTGTTGGAGTGGGAGCGGGAGCACAGGAATGTGGACCTTGCAAAGACTCCACCTTACGTACAGGAGGCTGAGAGCATCTCAGTTTCTGTTTTTTTTTCAAGAGCATTGTTGGAAGAGTGACTTCAGGTTATCTGGGTGACTTAACTGTGCTGGTAATCAAACAAGAACAGTTGCTGCAGGGTTTGCTACTATTTATGGTTATTTTCAAGAGGAAGAGTGCTCTTTTAGATTTAGGGCTATTAGGAGCAATAAAATTACAACCTGAAAATGAATAGTGGATCATGGGGAAAGGAACAGTGTCTATACTTGTTTAATTCCCTTTCATGAAGAAGGAGCATTTCTGTTCTATTTCATAAATTCTTCATAGTTTTTTTCTAGGAATAGGTATTGTTGAGTGAACTGAAGTACGCAACCTTGCTGCTTTATAATCTGCCTTTGGGAAACATGTCTGTGACCTTTTTTTACTTTGTTGTCTTCTCCCTACCCATTTCCTTATAGATCCTGTTACTGTTTCTGCTTAGTGTTAAACACATTCGTGCTAAGCTGTACCAGGGCAAGCTGGAATGATTCCTGTGATATTTTTGACCTAAATTAAATAAAATTATTTCTGTGTCATTTACTTGGTTGGGATTTTAGATTTCTTTTTTTTCCTGTGAAAGGAAAGGGAGAAGGGGGCAAAGTGGCTGTTCTCCTTCATGGAATTAGGAAAATAGTGGGAACAGTGGATAAATATTTCTAGATTTGGTGAGATTTGTGAGGAGATGTAATATTTTTTTGACCAGTCAGTTTAGGAGGTTAGAGAAACAACCAGATCCTTGGCTGTGTAGTTCACATGTTTGGAAACTGCTCAGGGCAAAAGGAGGAGGAAGCTAGCCTGGGCATCATGAGTCCAGAAGTGTCTTCCAGTGGCTGCTGCTTACCCAAAAAACCTGTGGCATGGGACTGGACATTGGCAAACATGCTTCAACCTGCAGGTCTCCAGCAAGTGTATGATCCTCATCTCCTGGTCAGTGGTAATAATAGCAGAGAGGAGATGTTTGAGATCCCCCTGACGATGAAGAAGCTTTTCTGGAAAAGCCCCAAGCACTTGGAGGAGATAATGATGTGCACAGTGACAGTAGAGAAAGTACTATAAGAGATACGAGAGACTAAGTGTCCTATTAAAGGCTATAAGCAGTGGGGCTCAGGAGCCTGTTCTGCTGCTGGAGGGACCAGATATGAAGTAGTGGTCTGACCTGGGCCCCAACTTTGAGTCAGCACTAAGCTGGAAAGCCCTTCTCTGTTCCTGGGTGAGCAGATGTGTGAGATGGTGTTAAGCCCTCCAGTGGTGCTCAGTAAACAAGTGTCTTAAGCCAAATAGCTCAAGGAGATGTTTGGCTGCAGTACAAAAGCATGAGGAATATCTGTCTGCTAACAGAAACCACTTCTTGTAGTGTTCAGTGTCTTTGTTGGGGTCAAGCAGTCAATTCAACTGAAACTTCACCTCACAGTATAGGTGATGACAGCATGTGCAGCCTTTGCTTCATGGAGCTGGTGGATGTGAGCCGTCTCTAAGACTTCTGCTGCTCAAACTGGTGGGCCAAGACTTCTTGAAGTCCACCTTTGTGGTGGTGGTGCTCAACCTTCTCTCATGACGAATAGGAGAACTAATTAAAGACAAGGAGAATGTTGCAGCTACTCAGTAAGTGGAAAGGGAAGATGTCACCAGAGTGCTGCCCTCAGATGGACTGTCATATTCCTGACTTCCTGTGTTGTGGCCACTGTCTTCAAAAAACCTCTTATGTGTGTTTTTGCAGCAATGGGGTACACTAAAGGTGGCTTCATAATCAGTCTCATACCTAATGGAAAAATGGAAAAAAAACAAAAAAAAAACCAGTAATGCATAGAAGTATGAAGCCAGGAAAAAATGGAATTTGTCAGCCAGTTTTAATGTCTTTCTCTGCTTTTTCAAGTCACAAGTCTTGAGGTTTTTAGTCTCCTTCCAGGAAATGAATGAAATTCGTAGACCAGAAGGGACTTAGTCATTTCTGTCAGAGAGAAATATTTGTTTTTAGTTTCTTGTTTTGGACACAGGAAGAACTTCAGGTGCAAGGAAGAACAAAAGGATTTATATAATATTTGAAACAGACTTTGTTTGGCTCAGCTCTGTGTAACTCAAACAGAATGTTTTGGCTGAAGAAATGAGATGCAATGCAAAACAACATCCTGATAGTGCATATCTTTTACAGTACCACCTGTCTTACAGTGGCTGACCTTGTGTGAATGAGCCAGCAGTGTCTCTTTCAAATCACAGGAATTGTCGGGTTTGTGTTTTGATGGAAAATGGTATTTTATACCATTTAAATATGAATGTTGAAGAAGGCTCGTGTTTTTTTTTTTCCCTGTTTTCTCCTTGACACTGAATGCAGATAAATTTAGCCGTTGTTTTTTTGCAGCATGACTTTTAAAATTTCATGATGATTTTCTTTTTATCATTGTTTTTTGTTTGTTTGGAATTTTCCCCCTTTCTTTAGTCACATTTAAAGTCTTCCTCAAGGAAAGGAAGAGAAAGTTCTGCTCATTCTGACACAAGGCCATAAGTAAGAGGAGAGTGAACCAGTAAACTGAGGCTTTGCTGGAGGTGAAAAGTGAGGAGAAATATGAGTGCTGCTTATGAGTGCATCAGGACTTGTGCTGTGTTTTTGTGGCAGGGTTTTTTGTAACAGGGGAGTAGCTACAGAGGTGGCTCCTGTAAGAAGCTGCTAGGAGCTTCTACAGCTCCAAGTCAGACCTACTTCTGGCCAAAGCTGAGCCAATAAACAGTAACATATTTAAGAAGGGAGAACCTGCAGCAGAGAAAGGAGTGGAAAGTGAGAGAAACAGCTCTGCAGACAGGTTCAGTGAAGAAAGAAGGGAGGAGGTGACCTGGAGCAGACAACCCCCATGCATCATGTGGTGAAATGGCAGCTGTCTCCCTGCAACTCATGGAGGGCAATGGTGGAGCTGAGATCCATATGCAGCCCACAGAGGACCTCACACTGAAGCAAGTGGCTTGCCCAAAGAAGGCCATGATTCTCTGAGAAGCCTGTGCTGGAGCAGTCTGTTCGTGAAGGACTGCAGCCCATGGAAGGGATGCATGGTGGAGCACTTCACGAGGAGCTGCAGCCCATGGGAAGGACTTGCATGAGAGAAATTCATGGCGGATTGTCTCACATGGGATCCAAAAAATATTTTGTTTTTTCCCCAAGTTGAGTCTGTTTTGCCTATTACTATAATTTGTGAGTGATCCCTCCTTGTCCTTGTCGTAATCCACAAGTTTTCATTACATTGTTTCCTGCTCATCCCACCAGTGTGGGAAGGTGTGAATGAGCAGCCCTGTGGTGCTTTGTTGGGGCCTGAACCATGACAAGAGTGAAAACAGATAGTGGAACTGCTGGGTGGTCCTGCTACCATGTGCATTCAGGCTAGCAATGAGTAAACTTAGCGTAAGCTTAGATGAAGATTGTTAGGTTGGGAAGATAAATATTAGTTACTAGAGTATTTGTGGTGAGATAATTGAGGTTTTTATTGTAGATGGTACTTTAAAACCACAAAGATTAATTGCTGTTTATTAATTATTTCTAAAACTAGGTTCTTTTGTAGCAGACTTATTGATACTGCTTTTGTTTTAAGATCGGGCCACCAGAAGAGTAACTTTATTTGCCTCAGTGTCAAAGCAGAGAGAATCCCTCGTTAGGGAAAGCTTCCTAAGAGCTGTCTTTTTTTCCTGAGTGAGAAAGTCCTAATCTTACCTTTCCCAGTGCAGGTTTATCTGGCTTTTTTCAGTGTTATGATATACATTGTAAACCAGTGGCCCCAGGCCAAAGTTTTAATCAGAGGATGGAGTTTAGAGTAAAGGTTGGTTTTTTGTTTCTGTGTTTTTCATCTGGGGATTGAAATGTGGTTGGTATCTAATCAGATGCTTAGTGTGTTTAAAACTGGTTGTTACATTTACATTTGTTTTAATTAGATGTACTTAGGTGATAGTTGCTTATTAACACTATATATAGAAAGAATAGTCTACTTGGAAGCATCCAAAGAACGCACTTAGACTTTAAAACCACACTTGGTTGGGCTTTGAAGCTGTGTGTTGCAGTCAGATCCTTATGCCAAGATGTTCCCTGTGGAATTATTTTAGCCAGCCACTCACTCACTGTGTGGGTTTTGCTCTGGTGAGACCCCACCTCAGTGCTGCATCTGGCTCTGGGAACATTACACAGGAAAGGCATGCACGTGTTGGAGTGGGTCCAGAGGAGGGACACAAAAATGAAGAGTGGGCTGAAACACCTCTCCTATTAGCCTCGAGAAGAGAAGTCTCTGGGGACACCTTCTTGCAGTTTTTCAGTATGTAAAGAGTGTTTAGAAGAAAGACAGAGAAAGGCCTTTTAGCAGGCCCCATGTCACAGAACAAGGGGCAACGTTTTTAAACTGAAAGAGTTTTTTATTTACACTGGATATAAGGAAGACATTTTTTACGGTGAGAGTGCTGGAACACTGGAACAGTTTGCCCAGAGAAGTTGTGGATATGCCATACTGCAAATGTTCAAAATTAGGTTGGATGAGGCTTTGAGGAAGCTGATCTGGAGAAGGATGTCCCTGTGCAAAGTGGGAGTATAGATTAGGTGAGCTTCAAATCTCTCTTCTAACCCAAACCATACTATGGTTCCATATTGCTGTTTAGCAGAATTTAAGTACTACATGATTTGTAGTACTTACATGCTTATAACAAATGCTTGAGTTGGATAAAGTAAACTTAAAGGTTATATGTACTTCAAAACTTTGAAACACATGCCATCTCACTTAATAGATATGTAAACATAACTCTTACTGTTAATGATAACTAAAATCCAGCAATAATAATTGCCTCCAAAGGCTGAAATTATAGATATTTTGGAGACCTTGGAGGAAAAACCCTGTAGTTCACTGGTTTCCTCTCTGGTTTAGGATCCTGCAGCAGATCCTGAGTCCAGCTAGACATGTTTTTGCCTAGAACCTGAAAGATGGAGACCAATCTCCAATTTTATTGACCAGAACCTGTTGAAGAAAACAAAAAGTTCCTCAGGCAGGCTAATGCACCAGACCATGTGTTGGCTGGCCACAAGTAAAAGGGAAGTTTGAAAAAGAGCTAAAAATCATAACACGTGACATTTTATATGTATGTTCTAGAAATACTGAAGTTCATATTGTGTATATGTTTAGTGATGTTCTAATTCAAAGGATCTTCCCTAAATCGTACTGATGTGTCTGCTTCTGTTAGAAATGCAGTGAAATGAGAGTTTTGGATATTACATGGAGATTTGCTGGCTATTACAGTGCTGGAGTCTATGTCCTGGAGCTCCCTTTTACTGTGATGTCTGGAATTAATTTCATTTATTGAAGGAAGCTTGACCTGTTTTTTGGGGTTTTGTCTCTGTGTGAATGTTTTGATTCCACTTGAATCAAAAAGGTAAAAAGTCTGGATGGGTTGCCACCAAATATTTAGAGCAAAAACTGATCAGCAGTGAATACCCTGCAGTAATTTTCCTTGTGGAGTGGTAGAGCAAGTTCTTTGGGTTCCTTGCTGTGCTGGTTTTGGCTGCAATAGAGTTATTTTTCTGCATAGTAGATGGTATAGGCCTATGTTTCAGATTTGTGCTGGAAACAGCATTGATAACACAGGAGTGTTTTCATTACTGCTGAACAGTGCTTGCACAGTCAAGGCCTTTCCTACCTCTCACACCACTCCACCACCAAGTGGGCTGGGGGTTGTGGTGGTTTAGCCCAATGTGGACTTCGCCGCTGCTGCTTCTCAGGGGGAGGCCTCCTCACACTTCCCACTGCTACACTGTGGGGTCCCTGCCCACGGGAGACAGTCCCTCATGAACTTCTGCAGCGTGGGTCCTTCCCATGGGCCGCAGCTCCTCACGAACTGCTCCGGCATGGGCCCTCCCACGGGGCAGCTCCTCACACACTGCCCAGCGTGGGTCATCCACCGGGAGAGACAGTCCTTCAGGGACAGGCTGCTCCAGCCTGGGTCCCCTCACGGGATCACAAGTCCTGACAGCAAACCTGCTCCGGCGTGGGCACCTCCCCCACGGACTCCCAGGTCTTGCCAGGAACTTGCTCCAGGATGAACTTCTTACGGAGTCACGGCCTCCCTCAGGCATCCACCCGCTGCGGCGTGAGCACCTCCCCCACGGGCTGCGAGTGGATCTCTGCTTCCCGGTGGTCCTCCATGGACTGCAGGGGGACAACCTGCTTCACCATGGTCCTCACCACATATCGCAGGGGAGCCTTCTTCTCAGTGCCTGGGCACCCTCCTCCCCCTCCTTCTCCACTGACCTTGGTGTCTGCGGAGATGTTTTCACATTCTCTCTCCCTGTTGCTGCTGCAGTTCTGCAACTGCGCAACAACTTCTTCTTCTTCTCAAATCTGTTATTCACAGAGGCGTTACCTCCATCACTAATTGGCCAGGCCTGGGTCAGATGCAGGGTCCAGCTTAAAACTGACTGGCCCTAACCCTGTCAGCTACAGGAGAAGCTTCTGGCAACTCTCTTTGTTTAAAGAAGCCACCTCTTTAGCCCCCCTGCTACTGAAAAACCTGGCCCAGGCCAAAACCACTACAGGTGTGCACAGAAGTTGGAAGGGGACACAGCTGAGACAGTTGAACTCAACTGAACATAAGGATATTCCATACCATATAGCAGCATGTGCAGCAATAAAATCTGGGGGAAGTAGAAGGAAGAGAGAGGATATTCAGAGAGATGACCTTTGTCTTCCCAAGCAACTATCACAGGTGTTAGAGCCCTGTTGTCTTAAAGAGAGCTGAAGACCTGCCTGCCCCTGGGAAGTGGGGAATCAATTCTTTGTTTGGCTTTGCTTCTGTGAGGGGCTTTTGCTTTTCTTGTTAAACTGTGTTTATCTCAACCTGTGAGTTTTCTCACTTTTACTGGTCTGATTCTCTCCCCCATCCTACCAGGGTAGAGTGAGCAAGCAGCTGCATGGGGCTCAGCTGCCAACAGGAGTTAAACCACATCCACTTGTCATTCTGTCTTTATGCAGTGGGCAGGTATCGGGTTTTTTTTGTGTGTGTTTTTTGGTTTTTTTTTTTTTTTAATATATTGTAACTCTTCCAAGTCCAGCATTTTCAAAGGAGACTAATGATTTCGGCCTCGAGCTCTGAGAGGACATTCCAAATGGTCCAGCTTGGCAGAAGGCAACTCTCTTGTTAAGATGTCCAGAGAGGAGGCACTCGGCTGAGATGTTACAGCAGCCTTCAATTACGTAAAAGAAGCTGTGGAGGGAAAGGAATGAGGTGTTTTTCAGGCCTGTTTTGGGCATGGTAAGCTAGGTTAGGCATTTCAAGTTACTATAACTGTGAGGATAAAATTGTCCCTTGTGCAGATTGCCTATGGAGGTTATGAAAAGTCATTTTGTAAAAGTTTTTGTAACAAATGAGACAAATATCTGTCAGGAGCTATTTGGCTTTAAGGCAGGGAGTGGGTTAGAGACCTCTTGGACTTTTCAAGGTTTTATTTCTTCTTTAAATGTTCTATAAAATAAATATTCCTGGCTCTTTCAGAGAGAAACTTAGAGTCAGTCGTGAGCCACTGTGTTTGTGTGTGACTAGATGACACGTTTGCTCAAGGTGTAAATATTTCTGGAAAAGGTGTTTGTTAGCTGCCCTCTCTGCTGGGTGATTGCTTTCCATCAGGCAATTTTATCTTGTAAATATTGATGCAGAGAGGAAATTTGACAGCAGTTTGCTATTGATTTCGACTGGATTATTTGCACAAGTGTGTGCATATATCTACATATGCTTGAAGAGCTTCACCTTTCCTTTGTCCCTGGAGCATATAATTTTTAAAAAAGATGCTGTGAACTGGTTAGGCAACAGGAAAGAAAAAGTGCATTGAATCAGGATGATAAATGTCAGTGGAATTTCATAAATCACCAGAAACCTAATAGATTTCAGTCAGTTCTGGGATTTGTAGAGTAACTGACCTTAAATACTTAACCCTTGTGAAAGTACCCTTATATTTAACTACACACCAAGCCATCAGTGTAAGAAACGGGTTGAGTGGCACTTGAGCTTGATTTTATTTATTGTCTTTGAATTTTGGAGGCTTAGTGTTTGAGAATGTATGCAGGCAGATAAACCCTTGTTTGAAAAAGGAGAGAAAGACTTCACTACAGAATGAGCTAAAGTTGTTGTTTTGCTCTGAGCTTGATGGTTGTGTGCTAAAAGGTGGAGAGATATTGGCAAGGTCACCTTTCTGAAAAGAGACATAGCACTTGTCCTCTGTATCACCTACTGTGCTGATAAGCAACCCTTTTTTTTTTCTTTAAAAAAATGTTATATTTATTAATTAAATATAAATGCTTGGCCATGCTGCCAGGTGTTTTATGTTGCTGAGACAATGAAAAACAGCTGGAAAAATTGTCAATTAACTATCTTCTGCAATATATTGAGGCATCTCCTGTGCGGAATGCTGTACTGTATACAAAGAGAGAAATTACTAGAGATTACTAGTTTAGCTCCACAGATGCAATTAAGTATCTAACTGTTGATTTCAGTGAAAGATGGATTCTGCCAAAATGCTTTTGTGAATCTGAACCTGAACTATGATATTTCTGCAGATGATAACAACTTATCTTTTGATGCTTCCTAGTAATTAAATGCTGGATTTTGTTACTGATGATTTTGTTTGTTTGCTGTGTTTTTTCAGAGCCTAAACATAAAGAAACTCTCCTCCACCTTGTGATAAAATTGGGCTTGGTTAAACTCTCTCAATTCTTGGCAGTCCAGCCTGGAAGGTCATCGGCATTAGCATTACCTAATGAGGATGGAGCAACACACTTAGATTTGGCTTTACAAAATGGGCACTCTAAACTTGTTGAGGTCTTTACACAGTGAGTAAATGTTTTGTTGCTTCTTCTGAAAAACTCAGTTAAGAGATGTGAAAAGTACTTTTCTTTTTATGAAAAGAGTGGACAATTTTATGTTGGTTTCTGGTGCTTTTTGCCTTTATTACCATATTAAGTAGTAAACTTGTATTTACAGTTAAAGGAAGTTTACTATTTACATCCTTCTTTACATCTGCAAGTCAATGAATAGTCAGTTAAGTGAAAGACATCACCATCAAGCACCTCTCCCAGCACTTCACCATCAGGAGCCTCTCCCAGCACTATCGCAGCTGGATCCCCACACATGACCAACAAATAGAAGACATCCTTTTAAAAAAAAATAGAAATACTGAGATATGAACAGAACCATAGGACCTGACTTTCACAAATCCTCATCAGACTTTGTGACCTCTATGAAGCTTGGATTTAGTGGGTAAGGGAGGGTCATCAGCAGAGACAGTACTGCAGTTATGACTGTTTTGCTGGAGAGCTGCCACATTGACAAATGACTTAAAGCACATGTGCTTTCTCGCAGGTTTCAGTTGTCTGGAGTTTCCTCTATACAGACCTGAGGAGCTGTGTTAGTGTGTGTGTGTGTGTGTGCCTTGTGGTACCAAATGTTCATCATCAGTGCCTTTTCACTGTTGGCTTTTCTTTGCAAATAAAAATATGCAGGGTTTCGATTACATACGTGGCTCTCTCTATTTTGGCTCTAGGCAGCATGTAGTTTATGTGAGACTTATCTGTACTTCAGTTTGAAAAAAAAACCCAACAAAACTGGTACAGTACATTGTGTTATGAATGTCTCATTTGTTTATAACGTCCAAACAATACTGCATTCCCTTGAGAAAGTTTTTGTTTTTCACTGTCGTGGGATAAGAAACCCGATAGCTGCCAGTCATGTCCTACTGCTATATATGGCAGCATTAACAGGAAAAGGTACTATTGCTAATTTACAGTAATATAAGGAGAAATAGGTATTGTCACAGTTTGCTCTTTGTGGCTTGTTTTACTAATGAGTAACCATCTAGATCTGACATTATTTTTCTTCCTGCCGATGGCTAGAAGTAGTTTTGTAGTTTTCTTAGGCCTGAACAGAGTCACTGGTATTTGTTTTCCCAGCTGTGTTTTTGGTGGATGTTTCAGACTTTCTGCCTCTAGTTTTTCAAGTGGCTGCGCTGGGATCCTGATGGGCTCTGCTGGCAGCGAGCAGGAAGCTCACTGAGGCTGTGCTTTCATTCTACCTGTGTGCTGAGCATCTACTTCGGTTTAAAGAGCATGTTGTTCCAGTTTCCAGGGTAGTCACTTGCTTGACATTTCAAGAGTGGACATCAGCGAGGATGCTTTTGTGCAGTTCGTCCATTCATCAGGAGCTCTGACGCTGACATTTAGCCACACCACAGAGCACTTGCTGGAGTCAGACATTGAGCTCTTCAGAAAATACTTCTTGGACAGACCTCTTCTTTACCAAGTAAGTAATTATCTAGATTAGGGAATAGTCACAGATTTCCTTCAATAATTTTCCAGATATAGACTCTTCAGGCTAGATTTGGTTTTTTTTCTTGAGTAGCCTTCTGGTTTAAGCTACCTGTGTCACTAATGGTCAGCATAATTGCAGTATTACTGTTTAGGATTTCTAGTTTGCCTTAAGTGTAGCACATTGTCACGTTGAATGTGTGAAGCTGGAGGAAAGAGCTGTTGAGAACCTCATCAAAGCATCCTTTACCTCCTAAGTTATTTTTCAATCATTGCGGGCCCTACAGTGAATATTTTTTCCCCTGGATTTACGCATTTTTATTTGCATTGCTGTTGGATTCACAATGGTATTTTGAAATATTTAATTTAGTTCCATTCGTTGATATAGTAGCATAGTGCCTGGGAGCTTTTATCAAGAGCCAGCCTCAGTCTATTGTTTACAGCAGAAATACAGAGTACAGAATTTTACTGTAGAGTTTAGTTATGATGTAGTGGGTCATATTTTACTGTAAGGAGTTGGAAGGACTGCCAAGAGGTATTCTTCAGGACATCTCTCAGTCTCAGTGAGGAGGAGGACACTTGAAAGCACAGGTTCTTTAATAGCAGTGCAGGTGCTCATATGTTTTTTAACTGAGACTGTGGCTATATAAAACTAGTGAACTAAAAACACACTAAAACCAGGCCTTTCTCTTTTTCTGGTCTTCAAATTCAGCTTTTATTTTCTATGCTTAGCTTGATGTTTCAGTATTTACACATTGATTTTCTAAGAGTTATCTTTATTGCGTTCTGCATGGTTTATTTTGTTAATAGAATGTCATCCATGTGTTCAACAGAAAAAAATGGAGATGTGATGTATAGTACTTATTATCATATAACTACACTGACAAGATTTTGATTTGTTATTCTGTATTTGTAGCTTGCAGAATACCTACAATTTGTGTGTGGCTTTTCCATGGAAACAATAGAACTCCAACAGAAAAGCCAAAATTATTTATATCATTGGCTTTTTCTTACACTCGTTAAATCCTTGTTCTTCTTTCAGTCTTCAAAGTGGAAAAATAAAATGTGGAATATTAGATGTTTGCTTGGCTCTCAGACAAAGACTTAAAGGCTGCAAAATTGTACATTTGGTATTTTCAGGATAAAGCCTGCTATCCTTCACTTGGGGGTTTCCTTTTTGTTTATTCCTGTAGTTGCAGCAGTCTAGACCCTGTGTTGTGGGGACTGCCCAGCATCAGTGTTGCGTAACTTTTAATTAAGCAAATATAAGCCAGAGTAATTGGGAAGATCATGATCTAGTTAATTTCCTATACACCAGATATCACCCTGAAGTGTGTGTGTTATGTCCAAAAAGAACTGTGATCTATGATGTCCATAAAATAAGGTAAAATTAATTTTCTTTCTGTTGCATGCAAGACTTGCAGCCCTTAGTTGGATCCAAAGCATAAGATGGGCATTAGACATTTCATGATAAGTAGTCTTTTTAAAACAGAATATGTCACTGTGATGACTGTTCAGCTCATATACAACAGACTAGATCTGTGTACATCAAGTTTATTGTATCTTGAGACTGCGTAAATAACCACTTTACTATTTTAGGCTTGTGTCAGAAAACATGGATTAAAGAGAAGGAGTTCAATTACAGTGGCATGCAGCACTGTGTGTGAAATGAGTTACTTACGGAGCAGCACAAACTGTTTTTACATATATTCATGCAAGAAAATTCCAGTCTTTCTCAATAATGTTCTTTAGTTGCTTATCTGTGGGTTCTTTCAGTCCCTTGACTATTCCTCACAAGTCTAAAAAAGTGATGGCAAAATAAAAACAAACAAGCTGTCGGTAAGTTATAGTCACCCATATGAGAGCCGTGCCTTCACTGGAAACCTGTGCACTGGAAACAGCTCTGCAGTTCAAAAAACGTAAACTTAGAGGTTTTGTGGCTGTGCTGGGCAATACAGAGGAGAGATTTCTGAAAATGATGAGGATAAGCATGGAGCTGGTAAAACTCTAGGCAGTCTCCTTGGGGCAGAAGTTGCTGTGCTGTCAGCAGCAGCGCCTTGATCAATGAGGCCACATTGCTCATGATACACCTCCAGCACAGCCCAAAGCACTCTATGAAAGTGATTTACTGACTATCTCAGTTGCTAGAGACATCACAGCCAGTGTCAGGGAGAGGTCCTCTTACAAAGAAAAGAAAGACAGAGACTAATGAACACGTATGATATGGTGCCAGGGTAATAACAAAAAAGAAAGGCCAAACCAGGATAATGATCCAAAATATTAAAATAATTTATTTAAAAGTTTAAGTAATTTTATTGCCTGATGGTAAACAGAGTTAGTAGTTTCCCAAGGAGCAGCTGACTTGTTTCTCCCTGGTAGATGTGGGAGTAGGAAAATATCTCACTAAGAGATGAGCAGTTAAAAATGCAACTAGTCCTACTCAGGCAGGGGACGTAACTAGCTTGACAGCTGCATGGCTTTCAGATCAGTTTGATTGCAATATTCAGCCCAGAGTCAGGCCTGACTTTTTCTTTCATATTCAGATTTTTTTCCCTGTTTGCTGCTCTGGTGCATGGCAAATATATAGGCAACCTAACTAGAGGGAAAGGCTAGAAGCAAGCAGAGTTGTAGGTGAAACTGTGCAAAAGGAGACATTATCTCTTCCATCTCCTTTGCATATAATCTTTAAAACTAATTGCTAAAATAAGGGACTGGGTCTTACTCCCTTCTTACTTTTGAGCAGGAGTGATATAGCCAGTGTGTATATCCAAGCAAGAGGTCAGCCTGGCCAGGGGCCACAGATGCATGGAGGAAGCAGCTCCAGCCTTCCAGGCTGGCTGTACCATGTAGTCACTGTTCAACCCTGGTTTAGGCCCTTGGTGTACTGCCTGTCAAAATTGGTTGCTTTTTACAGATGCTTTCAAGGTTAACTAGACTTCTGAAGGGAGCTGTTGTGCATGCCTGCCGTGCTGCTTTTCTCATAGACAAAGAAGTAATAAACAGTGGATTACAAATGTTAAATCTGATCCTTTACACCTCTGTGTGTTGTAAGCAGGAGGTAATTTCTCTCTGTAGTTGAAAATATTTTACCAGTTTCCCTCTTGGGGAATTGCTGTTGGTTTCAGACCTCTAGAGGGTAACTGATACAATATTCTGTGTAATTTTAGTCATTTTAGTGTTGCTTATAACATATTTATTTGCTGATCTTTGATATTGTTCAGTTTACAGATAAATGTCATGGCCATCACATACAGTTACTATAATTTTGATTTTTTTTGTAGAGTATTAATTCAAACCAAGTTGAGACAGTGGAAGGCCCAACGTTGCCCTGCAGTATATCAAGCTCTGTAGAAGGTACTTTTTTTTTTTTTTTAAATTTTTATAACGTTGCAGTCTTGAAAAGCTGTGGAAAGTTGACAGACATTCATACAGTATTTATTTATTCAGGAGGATCACGTGTTTCATATGATATTAGACACTTGTAAGGATACAACAGTGGAACAGAAAAATCATACAAGACTGTGTAAAATGAGATGCTTCCTACAGAGCATTGGTTTTTCCTATGTCAGATGAAATTGTTCACAAAATTTTACAGCATCTATGGTGACTGAAAGAGGCCTAGCTGATTTTATTGCAGGAGCCAGGAAATGTCGCAAGGTTCCAGGAGAGGGCAGTCTTTAATTGAATGAATGCCTTGAATTGCGGTAAAGCCAAGTAACTCCAGTTAATTAAGATAGAAGCAAAGTAACGTTTTGTATTAATAGTTTTGAGATCCAGCCCAGACTTCTTAAGGTGGCAGATTTCCTGTGTGTTTCAGTTAGGCATTCAATATTTTGGTAAGCGATTTACCTCTGTAAGGATTGTGGGACTGCACTTGCTGATGGGAATGCTCTTTCATTACTGAAATACATCCCTGTGTACCTCAGAGCAAGCATCTCTTAGAGCTGAAAAGAAAAATCACAAAAAAGGTCGTTCTTCAGCATCAGCAGAACGACACTTTGGGCATTCACATATGATTGTTAGGAATGAAAAGGTTTTTTTGACCATTTGACCAAGTTTTTGTTGACCATTTGCTTGTGTGGCTGGTGGTGTATATTTGAATGAAGCAACAGATTGAAAACTCTGAGCTCTGTGAGAGGCTCTGTCTTACTCAGTGGTTGTGCTGGATGTAGCCCTACTGTGGGCTGCAGAAAAGTGAGTGGGAGCATAAACTGAGGATGAGATCGGGAGCAGCCTGAGAGAAAGGAATGGTACTGTGGTTCCAAGTAGCATTAGCTAGTAACTTTTCAGTGAATAGATAAAATGGGAGCACATTTGCTGTGTAGCTCATATTTAAATATGTACTGACATTCTTGGTGCTGGAAAAGGAGCCTTATACCCAACCTCTCTAGCAGCATTGATTGTGCTACCATTAGAAGGTAAATTGCAGAGAACTGATAAGCGGCTGTTAGGAGTTGAAACTGTACATCTGTTATTCTAACCACACAAGGTTTGTAAATGACTTCTGTGATGCGCTGTGCAAATGCATTGACTCTGAGTATTCAGGTATTTATCAGAGTGCTGGTGATTTTTATGCTGCTGCTCAGAGGTAGAAACTAAATGGCCTGGATTGGCAGCAGCTTGGGCAGTACAACTTCTAGGTGATGATTACTTTGATAATTTTCTCTAAAAGCAGCCTTAATTCAGTCTCACTTGGCACAAGCAGATAATGAACAGGAAAATATTGATGGATGTTGATTGCCCAGAGAGAGAATCAGCAGTTCAGGGTGTTAAGTCTCATTTTGGATTCTGGTTATAAAAGATTTTTGTCCTTTTTTTTTACCAGAGATATCTGGCATAGATATTGGTGTAGACACACCCAGTTAGTTTTATTTTCAGTGGAAGCAAGTTTTTGCATCTTTATGCATCAGAGGTATTTTATACCTGTTTTTCTTTTAAAAAAAACATNAACTAGGTGATCTCTAAAGGTCCCTTCCAACCCCTACCATTCTGTGATTCTATGATTCCATTCTAAAAAACCCTCATTTCAGTTCAATGGTGAGAAAAGTATGCCATGTTTTGGTAGTACCCAGGACCTATACAAACAAATTATAGTAATAATACTTGTATGTTTTACCCTCTGTGTTGTCGACTTGTAGCCATGAGAAACTTGTAACTGTTGTTTATATGCTAATGGGCAGCAAAGTTTTTTAATCTTCTTGGGTTTTGATATTTTTGTTGATTGCCGTATTTCTATAAACAAGACTATTTTTGGGAGGGACTTCTTTTGCTAACTGTCAGATACTGAAAAATCATGAGTGATCATTACTGGTGACTAGTAGCCCTTCTTATTTATACCCTCTCTATTTGTTAGTATTCAGGAGACCAAAAGAACTTTCTTCAAGACAGAATTAAAGTTGTTGCTGCTAGAACCAGAAATAATATGAAACGACTGACAAGAGTACTTTTTCATTCTCTGTTGCATTCAGTGAACTTCTTTAGAAAGTGACTGCTAAGCTCAGAACATTAGTTTGGTACATTCATGTCATGAGAGGTTCCCTCTCAGGTTTTAAAACTGCTGTCATTCTGAGAAGTGTAGTAAGCATTCACTTCTGAGTGAGCCTATAGTTGAGATCGACAGTCCTTTAAAACACAATGCTATCAGAAGCCCTGAACTATTCTTGAGCAGAGGTTGCTATAGCAGTATATTGTTTCTTGTGAAATGCAATCATACGAAAGTAGTGTAAGGTGATGCTACTAGCTTAGCAATGAATCTCCCATAGCAACTTAAATAAATTCAAATGCATGGAGTGATACATTATCCAGTGAGAATTCAGAAGAAAATATGAAATAGGTGATATTTTGGCTAATTGAGTAGATTCTGCTTTTTTTGATGATTTCTGACCTTGAAATTTCATGGCCATGATTTGACTGAATACTACTGTCTGGAGGATGAATAATTTGCTTCCACAGAATATTAGGTATAGCGCAAACAGCTTTTAATTCCAGGGAATCGTGAAAGTGAATAATAACAATGCCAACTGCATGATGATACTGTAAAAAATATCGTCCCACTGAAGCTCTTAAAGTATGTTTCTGCAGTTACAGAAGAAACTGTTCCTTCTAGCTCAAAGGTGATACCTGGGACACTTTGTTTGACAGCACTAGTGATTTTGTGCTCTGTCATCTTACTCTGATAGAATCAACGGGGAGATATATATGTGACAGATGCAAAAGGTTAATTAAAGAAAGTAAATTAACTAAAAATTAATGATGGAGATACTGATCACCGATGACCACATCCTGACTCCTGACAATATCTCAGAGCACTGCTGAAATCGGGAACAACAGGTGCAATGATTGTAGTGGGTCCATAACTGTGCTCCAGAAGTTTGTCTCAGTTCCTCACAGGTTAGATGGGGTCATTGTTGCTGATGATTGTGTGATTTAGATAATAGAGACAACTATCTTTGAATTGTTTTTCGAAAGAGAGACTGATATATCTCTTTTTAAAAAAACTCACTTGTGTTTAGACTTTGTGCAATGCTAAGAAAAGGACAAAGGTCCTGAAAACCCACATTTCTCACGGCAGTCCCCTAAAGAGCCCCATAATGACTGCTGAGTCATGCTTAGTTTAACTGCTTGCTGGAGCAGGAGATTGAAGAGACATTTGTGTATTTGAGAAGAGATGTGAACCTTGAGTTCAAAGATTCAATATGAAATGAAATACATTTACCAATGTAACTCTGGCTGTATAATTTTTATTATTTGAAACAAATTTACTAAATAATAATGTTCCTGGAAGCCTGAGTGATGCTGGTGTTTGTTTGCATTCATGTAACCAGATTACTCTTCTTTGATGTTTCTCAATATTTCTTGAGGTTGCATTTGGGCAAAACTTGCAAGTATGGTCCTTATTTTGCGCATGCTGTGTCCTTCCCCAGATCACTGGGAAGAAACCATAAACAGGAAAAAAAAACCTGTCAGAAATTATTTGTTTACTTTTGAGGGTGAGAACGCGAAGTCTAATTTCAGAAAATGCATAAAACACCTACAGAAGAAAAGCAGAACCCAGCTGCTCTGTGTGGGGTTATTGTGAGGCATGGTGGTAGAACTGGTGATTTTTTTGGGCATGTGAGGGTTAATCATCAGCTGGCTGACAAATCTTGCCTAGCTCCAACATGGCGGTGACAATAACATAGCACTTGTTATGCATCCAGGATGACAATAACATAAGCACTTGTTGTGCATCCAGCAAAAATACTGCCCACGGAACACTGCTGTGGAGAGATGCATGGGCTGCCCATGTCCATTGTTCTGCCTTGCCTGCCTGTTTGCCTGCTCCTTATGTCCCTTCTATTTGAAAAAGGAGAGACACCAAAGCAGACTCAAACTGAATTTGCTTGTTATTAAATGCAGGAATCTTTGCTTTTACAGGTCCTGTGAACTTGGCTTCTGTCGAATTGTCCCAGGATGATACAAAGGTACAGATTTCTCCTCATATAAATAGCTAAGGTTTATTTAGGTTGAGAAGTAGCAATCTGTGCTTGACTGAGCACCTCACAGAGCTAATAAATAAGCGAGGTGACTGGTGCCTGCCAGAAAACATTTCCTGCCTGTTCCTGTCCTGTGGGGACAGTTAAATTTATAGGTGATTGTTGTTTGAAGGAACATGTTATGTGGTTGTGGGCCAGAAAGCTGAGTTAGAGAAGCAAACTCTGCTTTTGGACCAGAAGGCTCTTGTGTTTATGGTGAACCTTAGTGCCTTCAGGGAGCCTGCAGCTCAGCTGCCAGTCTGAGGGGAGCACAATGTGTCTCACACAAGCTTCATCCTTGAGATTCATGACATCTGAAAAGTTAATCTCTGAGTGAGACATCATGGGCAACTATGAGTTCTTAGCTGGGTGAAATCCTTGATGTAAAAAATATGGCAGTTCCTGTTGCCTTGTACATGAGGGTATCGTAACAGCTATATTTGTGAGAAATCTCATTAGGGTTACTCAGTTGTATTGGATCTCTAGTCTTTTATTCTGCCTTTTATTTATATGTATCTGTTCACAAAACCAGAAAATCTTTGTGTCAGTATTTTTTTATCACTTCTTAAAGCAAGAGTTTGATGATTAGCTTATATTGGCATGAAGCTAAATTAATGATTAGTAAAATCTGGTAAAGATGATATCTTCTCAACAGCAACTATTGATTTTTTCAATAACATCTGAATTTAGTTGAATGTTAATGGACCGATGCTTTTGTTACGACATTAAGGTGATGACCTCTTTAGTTGTTTTGTTTGTTTGTTGTTTTTTTTGTTTGTTTTTTTGTTTTAAATTGCCAGCTGTGCAGAAGATGAATCATTTGTTTGAGATTCACACTTTGCTGTTGTGGTCTCAGTCATCCCAGAGTCTGCAGTATGCATGCATTTTGGAGTCTATGTTGCAAATGTATGCAAATGTATGTTGGAGCAGAATGTTGAGGCTCACAAGTCTTGCTGGGGTGAAAATATTCTGGTACCATATTGATTGCGTCTTGTTTTAATCTAGCTGAAAGGCTGTAGTTGGCTCCATAGAGAATGAACTGACCTATGATTTTTCTACAGGTGCAAACATCTCAGGCATTAGAGAAGGAAGCATCTTAGAAATATATTGCTGTTTCCTTGAAAACACTGTATATTGGCTTGTCAGGGCACAGCTGAACTTTGTAAAAGAAGAACAGGCCAAAAACTGGATTTTGCGTGAAAAGTGAGATATGGTTTTGTCTCTTCTTCAATTATGTGTAGAGTTTGAGTTCTTGGAGCCTAGGAGTGGCATGCCACGTCTGTTGCATTTATTAAAATGTCTAAAATGAACTGGCTGCAGCTTAATAGTGTTTGAATTCTGAAAGCCTATAGCACAGCTTGCAACGAATCACAAATGCAGATATTTATCTTCAAAGATAATAGCTCAGGTTTTCTGTTTCTAGCCTTTCCAAGACTCTGTAGCTCCTCTTAAAGAAAATGAAGATGATGTCCTGTTTGGCATAGGTAAGAAAGAATTAATCATTTTAACTTCTCAAAAGCATTTTATATATACTGTTGTGTATATCAATCAGTCATAGCTATGTGAGAGAGGGAACCTCTTTTCAAGTGTCTCTAGTATAGACAGATGCTATATCCAACAATATCATGAATACCCTAGTTTTTTTTCAGTAGTAGATTAACTTTTGTAGGGACAACAATCTTGCATGTATTTTCTGACAGAACCAGCATATGTATCTGAAGATGAAACGAAGCATGTGGCATTTAGATGCCACCATGGTACGTAACTTGTGGGGCCATTAGGACAATATAGCTAGTTGCACTAGACAGTACATTTAAAGACTGGAACTCAAATGGAAAGGTAAGTATTTTTAAGTTTTGGGAAAACTTCAAGAACAGTGCTCAAACATGAGTTCATTGAAAGCACAGCAAGGCAGAAAAAGACAATGAGTAACTAAGCTGTGCCAGTGGGAGCTGCTGTGCCAGGCAGAGAGTGCCAGACCAGTGTCACTTGCCTGTGGTCCAGTGCTGAGCTCAGAAAGAGCAATCCAGATGGTGGCATTCAGACAGCCCATACACCAGCTTCAGTGGCTGCAAAATGAAGAGTCACTCAGTGTGGAAAGGCGAGGGGATACCTGTGCATGAATGTGGGTGGTATACATGAGAGGGAAAGGAGCCAACATGAACTCAGAGACACAGTATAAGAAACTGGCAGATTATTTAGTAATCTCTCAGTAAAATAACTATCTATAGTTATAACTATTATAGTTATATTTTTTTTTCTAGTCATCATTATGCCAATTGACTCTACTTCAACTATTTAATCATGTTTGTCTCACTGTCCCATCCAGGGAGTACAGGATCTGCATAAAAGAATTGGTAGTAGTAAAAATATCAGTATTCACAGTTAACTTTAGGGCTTTTGAACATAGGACAGTGTAGCAGTCCTTGCTTTGCTCAGAAATACAGTACATGTACATGAGATGTTGGTGCCCAAATGATCAAATCTGTTTTGTCAAGCAAGACCAGAGTTTTGGACTATCTCAGCGTAGGAGTATGTGGAACCATTGGGGAGTGATTATGGTGTGCTAATCTGAAGCCACATCTGCTTCAGTCTCTGCTCCAGTTTTACCAACTGGAGAGAACATAAAGTAGCTTAAAACATTACAGAGTAGAAGTTCTTCACCCTGAAATTATAGCTGATATTTCTTTTTCTTACTCCTGAAATGCCTTTTCCTTCTAAGGCATCATTTGCACAGCACTGCTTGTGACAGCTGGAACAGAAGCCAGGCCCTCTGGCTTCAGACCAGCTCAGACTCCTCTCTTATGCTTGGATGGGCAGCTGCAGTGGATCCCGAGTCCTCTGCAGGGAACAAGCAAGCGACTTTTGCCATTGTTTATATGGTTAGGAGAGGTAGAGTGTAGATCCTTAAAGGAGCTTTTGGGTTAAAAAAAATGATGAATTTGCATATAACTTGAAACAAAATGTAGGTGCTTAAAATGTATTTTAAATATATTTTCTTAGGCAACTTATGTACATATGAAGAAAAATTATAAATATGGATATAAATGTGTAGAATAGGTCTATCTGTTTGTATACGTGTGTATATAAATACTTTTCATCCTTTATTAAACTAAGAAAAACGCTCAGTTGTCCCTCTTATCTGAATGTAGAACATTTGAAAAGTTGACTTGTTTCTGGGGAAGCTGCAGTGAGATTGGTTCTGCTTGTTTTAGGAGTCTGATTTGATTGCCCTGTGAAGCACGGACTTGCTGTTCTCTGTACCATGGTCTCTCCTTGCCTATCTCACAGTTGTGAAATTATAGAATCATAGAATGGTAGGGGTTGGAAGAGACCTTTAGAGATCATCTAGTCCAACCCCCTTGCAGAAGCAGGTTCACCTAGATCAGGTCACATAGGAACATGTGCAGGTGAGTCTTGAAGACCTCTAAGGAAGGAGACTCCACAAGCCCTCTGGGCAGCCTGTGCCAGGGCTCTGTCAGCCTCACAGTAAAATAGATTTCTCTTATATTTAAGTGGAACTTTTTGTGTTTCAGCTTCATCCTATTACCCTTTGTCCTGTTGCTAGCTATTATAGAAAAAAAGGATGCTCCAACCTCCTGACATCCACCCTTTAGATATTTGTAAATGTTAATAAGAAATGTATAAGTTGACTTATGCTGTTCTTATTAGTTTATTTGAATGTAAAAATCAGTATATGTTCTAATCTGACTCATGTTACGGTAATACTTAACCGTATTACTAAATACTGTTATTACCCTGGATTGTTAAATGACTTTTTAAAAAATCGTTTGCTTGTGATGTTGTAAATCGAAATGTTTTTGACAGGAAAAGCACACAGTGGGGGATAAGGAGAGAAATGGAAATAGTTGTCAGTGGGGGAGAGGAAGAAGGAAAACAGCTAAGGGGGAGTTGACTGAAGAAGAATGAATAGAAACTCTGGAATCTCACTAGGAAGTTGGCTGCATAAATCAAAGAAGACTTCTAAGAGCAAGGATGTTAGTGCTTTTTGAATGGGTACAAATTCCCCCACTTGTGTTTCTCACTTCTTTTTGCACCTGGCTTTCACTTTCAGAAACCTTTCCCAAAAATCAATCTCATCATGGAATAGTTTGGGTTAGAAGGGATCTTTAAAGAAATGATAGCTCTTGTGGAAAGGCTCTGCTGTTCCTGTTCTCAATTTTCTTCCCCGGCCTACTCTTTCAAGCATATTGACAGTTACGGCACTTTCCCCACACCTAACAAATTTTTGAGAGTAGCTTTGCAGGGGCACTTAAAACAGCTGATGGGATGTTAAGAGTGTACCAACTCTCTTTGCTCCCTATCTTCTTCATCTTTGCCTTGGGAACCGTTGGAGTGTTGTGGTTCAATTTTGAGAATTGTACAATTTTTTGCGCAAGAGGCTTCTCATCCTCTAGGACCATTAGAGAGCCCCTGCAGTCCCATGCCTGTGAGTATTAGAGTGGGGACAGGCCACCAAAAAAACATGTGAACCACAGATGATGGGTTTTGGGTTTGCCATATTCAAGAATTGAAGGAATAGGATAAACTGTAGGGCACAACAGGATGCTAGAGCAGGCTGAGCAAGGAATTTTGTGGATATTCCTGAATTCAGTGCTAGTTGCACCTGCCAATCTTCCCACCTCTCTGTATCTTTCCTGGAATTTGTTAGACATCTGTTTATTTTGCATTTACAAGAGGAAAAAGAAATTACTCTTTTTTTTTCATTGAAAGAAAACACATTGGAAAGATTGAGAGACAAAACCAATATCTAGCTGGGGAGAGTGAATGAAACAAAAAAAAATTGAAAGCAGCAGAAAAATAAATTTTTTTCCCCCTTTCAATATTAAGCGCATGTATTACTGTCAGGCACTGTCATCCTCAGAGTCATAAACCCTGTACATTTTAGGAGAGTCTAGGAGGTGACAGCTGAGTGCTGTTCTTGTTGGGTATGTGCTAGTGTTAGCTGGGCATGTGTTTTCAAACATTTATAATTCCTTCTTGTTTTGCGTAGCTGGTTTGGAAAGAGAATGTTAACAAGGCAGTTTATAAAGCTGCAAAAGCTTTTTTTTTTCCCAATAAGAAAAATCAACCTCCCAGTTTTTCTTCCAAGGTAATACAGTTTTTAGGTTTGCATGTTTTTGCCCTGAACTTCAGGAAGGCAAGATGATGTTAATTTTTCAAAATATTTTGCCTTCTCTCCTAGTTACAGTGCCGGTGACCTGGTGGTGTCTGCTAATCTATTCTGTTTGCTCTGCCAGTGATGAAAAAGTTCTGCAAGCCACATTTTGCGCTTTGACAGATTAAAATCCTGATGCCAAATTTTGGCAGTTCTCTGTGTGTGACCAGGCAGCTGTAAGGCATTTTTTTTTTCGGTAGAGTCTCCTTTGATTTTCATGGTTCCACAGAAATCTCAATTTAACCACCCATCAGTTTAAGGAACAGAACATAATGATCTTCTTCTTTGTGTAAACCAGTAGGGCTGCACTGTAATGTGCAGAAAAATCTGGTTTCAATGTTACTGTTTTGTTCTTTTAAAATTAGATTTCCTTGCTTGGTTGGTAAGACTTAGAAAGGTGGGGTTTTTTAAGTTAGAAAAAACAGGCTGGTTCTGCTGCCTGGAGTCCTTGCTTTGCACAGTGTTTTTTGTTAGGTCTGTAAAATGATAAGTTTTTCTACTTACTGTGGTCACTCTTTTGCTTCTTTTTTTAGTGTTTGTCTGCTTTTGCTTTTTTTGGTGGTCAGAACATTTGCACTTTGGAAGTGTTTTGTGTCAAGCTTGTCTGTTTTGATATTGGAACTACAGGAAATATTTTTATGGTTATTGATAGATAAAAAGTGAAAGTTACATGTAAGTGTTACCCATTTGAAAAAGTTACAAGAGTCCTGTGATGAAGATGCAGATCTCAGCTGTTTGTGCTTGCTTTTATCTTCTTCTGGCAGCTTTCCATCTTGTCTTTCCCTTATGCATTGAAAGAGATTGCGTGATCTAGTCACAGCATCTCTAGTCCTGGAACCACAGACCTTTGCTTCAATTTTTCTCCATAATAGATAAACTGTAGGATCTTGGCTATGTCACTTGTTGTCTCCCTGTGCTTCTACTTTTGCAAAACCTTTGCATGATGACTTGCATCTTGCAGAGGAAAGGCTTAACTTGGGGTTGGTTTGTCAGAGTCCTGCCAGAAATGGCCTTTAAACAACATTTAAACATGCAGTAGTTGATTTCACTAAATAAAACATATTCCTATTTGCTTGGAATGTCTATAAACAGTAAAATATTGAAGACTGCAGAATAGTTTAGAGCTAAAGAAGATGTGGGAAGTAAAATCTTCCTGGGATGTGAGCCTGAACTTGAGCTTAATTAAAAAGCTATGGCGAAATCTGGAAGAAGCAGCATTAGGCACTGGAACAAGCTTGTTCTTGTTTCTTGGAGTTTCCTGCACTCTTGATTTTCTGAGGCATTATAATTCAAGTTAACCTCAAAAGGAAGACAGAAAGAAAAATGAACAAGTTACAGACGTGTTGTCTGGCTTCCCAGAATTTGTCCTCCTCCTCTGCCTAAAATCCAAAACAAATTTGCTCAACAAAATAATGTTTCAAAAAGAGTCTTTTTCCCCCCTGATGTTTAAATAAGAGCTTTTGCCTGTCTTCTGCCTGTTCTAATTTCACACTAACATAAATAAACAATCTGGGATATATGTAATGTCAAGTTATTCTTTAAATGTGAACTATAACCCAGAAATACATTGTGAACAAAGCAGACATACTCTTGAAAGTGTGCAGATGAACACATTTCTGAGTTTTTGTCCTTCTTGAGAGGCAGCCCTTCCTTTGAAGGAAGTCTTCTGAAACACAGAAAATTTGATTTTTAACAAGATGGGTCTTTGGTGAACTTTTTGGCGAAGTGCTCTAAGTGTAACTCAACAACCAAGTCATTGGCAGAGCTTCAGTAGGAGTGAGGTCCAAGTCAAACTTGAGTTAGCTTTCATGTGGGGCGATGTGCGCTCTCTGTGCTGCTGAGATGCATACAGGCCTCTGCGGAGCTGAAACCAGGAAGAGATTTTTATTGACTCTAGCCCTTAGTTCTCAAGCTTTTGCAAATAAACTCAAGGGAGCTTTTCATCAGGGTACACAGGACAGAAAGCGAAGAGCTTTCCATCCACGTTTGTACTGCATATCCCAGTGAGTCTTTTGATGTGAAAAGATCCTGGACAAGGGGAGCATTTAAGCAAATTGTCTCTTTATGTTCTTTGTTGGAAGTACTTAGTGGTTGTTTCAAGAGTCAGGGCACAGTGACCGCTGTCACATGAAAGTAGTATTAATGAACTTGTTACCCTAAACTGAGCTTGTTATCCTAAACCACATCAGGTGACTGATGCAGTAAAAGAAGGAAAAAAAGTATAAATCAGCAATCAGTCATGAACCAGACATCAGCAAGGTCTGAGTCAGGGAAATGCTGTGAAATCCTGACAGTGGGACAATGAATGGTTTGGGACAAAGCCCAAGCGAATGTAGTGTGCATGCCCATTGGCTTGTTGGAGCTACATTGAGTCAGGATTGAGCAGAGGTAGTGTTTTTGTTTTCTGAAAATTTGAGTCCTTCTTCATCCCAATCTTGTAGGCATTCTTCAAGGATCTTGCAATACTAGTATAGTTTATGCAAAGCTGTTTCTCTTAACTTTTTTAAAGTTACATTGCTCCTTTAATTTATCAAAGAAATAAGATTTAAGTACCACCACTTACAGGCAGTTGCTTTTCAAAAGAGGTATTGCTAATGTTTGTAGGATAATACATCATTCATTGAATAGTATGAATATGATTTTTGTAGCATGAAACCACTATTCTTGTTAGAGCTATTCTATCACCTTGATTACAAAGAAAACATTAAAAGAACAGCCTTAAGAATTAATTTCATAATTCACTTAGTGATTAGAAATATGTCTACAGGAGAATAGCAAAGAGTTAGTATAAACGTAGATGGCATTGTCTCCTCTGTCTGGATGGTTTGCCTCAGTGCTGTCTATACAGCATCAACAGGAGGCACTTGTTGCAGAAGACGGATGTCTAGCATGGGTGGACTAAATCATTGGCTATTTCAATGGAAGAGTAGAGAACAGTTGCATGAGGGGAGATGTGAAGAGGAGGTTTGGGGTTTGAGGAGTCAAAGTAATTTAATCTCACATCAGAACGTGGCTAGGTTTGATACCTGAATTCGCCCAGGGCTACACTTTTCTGGAAGAGCAAAATCTACCATTTTAAACTAGTAGTGAGAGGAAGAGGCTCTGCAATGCTGAATGCTAATGTTCTTTCACTCTTTTGAAACCTGTGGTTTTATCTGGGATGTAATGGTGGAAAGCAGGAAACGTGCAGTGCGAGAAACTTCTTCCCTTGCCCTGCTCTCTGCCCTTCCCAGCCTTGTCTGCCTGATGGGGAGCCTGCCATGGGGTGGGGGCAAAAGAGATGGGATCTGCCAAATGCTGTCAAACAGCTAGCAGTGATGATGGCCAGTGACAGCCTGCCTGGTCCTTTTAGGATCCACTGCTGAGCAGTTTAAATCTCAAACTGCTGTGCTACTTGTGGGAGGCCTCAACTGATCTCTGCTCACAAAATAAAGACATAAATGCGCCAGTTTCCTAAACTGAAGGCATGAATCACCCAGGAGAAATAGAGCAATAAGAAAGATAATAAAAATGAGTGGGAGATGTTGTCTGCCAAGATCTTAAGGATTTTGGCTTGGTTCTGTGTTTTTCAATGACTGGTTCATCAGTGATTTGGGGAAGGTAGAGGGGGGAAATAGTGATGTGGCAAGGTATTTCTGACTATTTCAGTATACGCTTTCATAAGAGAAACACAGGTCTTTTCCAGAGAAAAGAGGTGATAAAAATGTTGTGTGTAGCAAGGCATCCTATGAGACCTGTGAGGCTGTAGCCTATAGCAGTCTGTGCAGGTGTCACGTCAATGTGGTGGGCAGGTGACAAGAGCATTAGAGTTGGAGAGTGTGGTGTGTGGACTCGTGTTGGCAGGCTTTAATTCACATTTGCAGAGTTCTCATCACAATTGTTAGATCTAATGTAGGGTAGTGTAGATATTTTGTCCAGGTATATTTTCTGATCCTCTCTGTGGGAAGATGTGCTTCAATTAGTATAAACAATGGAGTGAAGAAGGTAGGAAAGCCAGATGTGCCTGTGGGTCACAGAGGCTGATGGAAAAGATCACATAGCCTCTTTCTATACTGTCTTTCCTTGTCAGAGCCTTCTCTGCAGCTTTGGGAAATGATTGCAGGCTCTGCTGGTCCTGGGGCAGAGCCAAGCTGGGGAGAATCATCTTCATCTCTAATATCAGAGCAGACTCTGCCTGGAGCAACCTAGGCTGGATGTGTTTGGCAGAGCCATTGTTCAGGCAGGTCTCATCTCACCTGTGTCCAACAGTGACCCTCTCCAGCCCTGTTTCAGGGGTTGGTAGCCCCTCTTTCCTTCCCTTGTATGTTCCTTCTCCATCAGGGAAGGGAGGTATTGAATCCACAGGGGTTTTCTCCTTCTTGTCTGCCCAGGAGAGAGCTGCCAGCCCATGGTTTGGCAGCTATTTGGGAGAGAGAGCCCACCCATTCAGCATCATGGGGCCGTCCAGTGTGCCAGGGAGGCAACAGTGCCATTGCCTAATTTAGACTAGTTTAGTAATACTGCTGAAAAACATATATATCATGCAGATGTATTTTGGCAAGCATTGAGGGAAAGAATTTAAGGCATGACATTATTTATCAAAAGCAGTAGCCTTAGGTAATACACACAAACCCCCTATTTGTTCCATATCTTTACATCTATACCATGATGTACATAATTGAAAACATTTTTTCATTAGAAAGTAAGTTTAATATTTTCCAGCTAGAAATCGCCTTTTATCTCATAAGCTGCCAGGTCTCTGTGCCAGCTGCATGGAAACGCCACCACTTTGGAAATAAAGAGCAGCAGGTGAAAAGTAGGTTGGATCATCCCATAACATGCATGAATGGGGAAGAAAAATATTTTAGCCAAAGACTGTAAGGCAAAGCCCTTCTTTGTGGCCTCCCCGCCCTAGCCCCGTCATGAGGTCTTTCATGGGTGCATAAAGGAATTTTACAAAGTAGAAAAAGAGCGATCTGTTACAGTGCTCTAACAGAGAAATAACATGAACAATATTCAATTAATCCTTCAGAAATCAGAGTTAAGGTTGATAATTTTTCAGTGCTTTCTAACTGCCATTGCAATTCACATGGAAGATTCTGTCCAGGGCAGACTGCAGTAAGTGGGTGAAAAGCCTGAGAACTCAGTCAGGAAATGGAGGATAAATGGCAGGAGTAAATGATCAGGTTTTTATTACAGTGCAATTTATTGTCTGGGTTCTCTGAATGTTATGTAATAGGGCTAGTGTTGGAAAAAAAATAACAATCTTTAATTATTCATTTGTATTAGAAGGTCCTAAATGAACATGGCTAGTTTGAGAGCACAGACAATGACTGAGCAGTCAGTGAAAACATTTTTGCAGAGATCATTCAGAAAAGTAAATGTCTCAGCAGGTGAAATATTTTACTGTCATTAAACACCTGAGATTCATTTCCTCATTGTGATTTTTTTTGTTTCTGGTTGTTTCCCCCTAGACTACCCAGAAGTGACCAATGGAAGTGAGTAAGTTTATTTTAGTTGAAAGCACAAGTGAAAAGTGTCAGAATTGGCCAATTTAGAGAAAGGACACAGAAGTAAGCAAAATTTACTGTTTCTCATAAGGTAGAACAAGGGAATAATTGCTAACATGGAAAAGTGAGTAATGTTAAAACCAAGGTAAAATGTACAGCTCTCTCTAAATGTACACTGCTGTTTGTCCGTGGAGCCCTGTTTTTGTACACAGTTGAAATGAGAACTTTTATTGTGGTGGTGGGTGTTAAATACACGTAGCTACAGAAAATTGTTGTGTAAAGGGGAAGTCTTTTGTGTTGGAGCAGTTGGGAAGACATTTCCTAAGCAAACAAGTTATCCAGCAAGTGCTCTCTGTCCTTTCCTTTTCTCTCAAACTGTGGCCACAATGAGAGGCAGGCGACTGCCCTGGATGATGTGCAGGTGGGAAGGTGTATGTCAGCACCTACATTCCTATATGCCCAAGGGATTTATCAGTGCAATTTGAACCTGACATTCCAGGGAGTGGAGATATTTTGAAGTGGGTGCTTATAGCATGGATTTATATCCTCTCTGTATTTTCAGTCATCCATTGTCTGTTGTAATACCCTGGGGCTGTTAATTATATGTATAAATCAAACAAGTCTATGGGAGTGTCTAATATTTAAAGTGAAAGTCTAAGGCTTCCAGTGTCTGGGGCAAATTATTCTTTTCAGGCCTAACAAAGCTGGCAGAACTTCAGTTAAGGGAAGGGCAGAACAATGATGTGTTTCAACTGTGTTTTATGTAATTTATGCACTTTATGAAGTGCTTGTATAATAATTATTTTATCCCTGAAAACCTGATAGATATTTGTCTAATGGATATTAAATTAAATTTGCATTTGAATTACATTATTTTCTTTCAACAAATACCTTGTTATCTCCAAGTGAAAGTGAATTGAGGGATCACTTGAAACATAATACAGAAGTAGCACTCCAGACCTCAGCTGCCTGAAAAATAATTGAAGTGAAGTAAGGAATGTTAACAAGCTCAAATGTCATCATCTTCCAAAAACTGACATTTAAGCTGGTCCACATTCCCTCTTCTCCTTTATGTGGAATACAAAACCACATACATTGTGGAGTAACTAAAAGAAATGTTTGGTGCAGCTGGTTAAGAAACAGTGGATATGTTATTTTTGTATAGCCACATTTGAGCCTGTTTAAAAAAAATGTACTTTGTGTAGTGTAAAGATGTTGGGGGAAGGGATAATGAGTTCCTACTGAATACTAATTGCCTACGAGTTGTTCGGGGAGACTGTATAAGAATGGAGGATTTGTTGTAAATTAGTCACTAGCTGTATTGTGCATTGCTGTGAGGTTAGACCAGAGCTGTAAAGGTGCCAGCTCTACAAAATCCTTATGATTCACTGTCTAACTTGGTGACTGTGTGAAGGAGAAAATACCATTCAGACTAAATATTATTGGAAAGGGAGCTCCTCTAATGACAGTGTAATCTTAAGCTCATTTGAACTAGAAAGATGGGAGCCACGGATTTTGAGTGGGTTATTGCTGCTTTTCCAACATTAGAAGGTCTGCCAAAGTTGTAAATACTGAGAGGAGGGGTATTGCTGTGCAGTAATATATGATCCAGCAGATTGATTAGTGCTCTTTGCTTACTGTTAATCTTTGACTTTTTTCATTCCAGCATTTCCCTGTCCTTAATTTGAGAGTCCTTGCAAACCCTGCTTTTAACATGGAAACAAAACTTTCAAAAGGCTTGCAATGGTTTGTTTACTTTTGAGGCATATTTTCTAATTCCTTACTTGACTCCTATTGTTTTCATTTACATCAAAATGGAAAGGTGAGTTAATGATTCATTAGCACACAGTGACCTTTCAAATAGCTCTGGACCACGGTACAGCAGCAGCTTGAAGCTCTCATACTTTAACCTCCTTGCTTCTGCCTTGATATTTGCAGCCTGATCTGTCTACATGCCTGGACGCCTGAAGAGAGCAAACATTTACAGCTTCTCCCTCCCCTGTGTTTAGTGGGCAATTTGATACTTCTTTGTCCATTCCTTTATTTTACATCACTCTTAGACTTGAGTTGCTATTGAGAACAACAAAGTGCAACTTTGGAAATCTGCGCTCTGTTTGTTTAGCACAAAAATGGACTCAGATTCTGATTCACCTTTTAATTACTCTTGGCCTTCCTTACCTAAAATGAGGATTCGAAGAAGGGCATCCAGACCAGGTAGAAAAAGCTGTCTTCTTTTAAATGACTCTTGCTTGATAGCTCTGCCTTCTTTTTCATTGTCTGGTGATGTGCAGGTGGTTATGAACAGCTTGCATGAGGTAGATTTTCTTTCTGTGAAAAGTCTGCTTCACTGTTAGTTACACTTTTGTAGATAACAGAGCTGGAATTTGTTAAGTAAGAAGAAAATGTTTTCTCCAAATTATGTACCGTTCTTTGAATTTGTTTTTATTTCTTTAATCTCTTAGGGCTGTTTTTTTTTTCATCTGGTTGCATGTGTAGCTTTTACTGACCAGCTCTGACACTCTGGGAACTGTATGGCACGGCAGCAGCTGCAGAAAGCTCTGCTGATTACAGTTGTTTTCATTCAGGGAGAATTTTGTAGTTCAAATATGCCTCAACAGCTAACAGGATTTAAAAAAAAAAAATCTGTAGAAAAATCTTCCTGGAACAAAGAGGGAAATATTTTGCTTTATGTAAAGAAAGTGAAAGGGTCAGTTACTCTCTTTGGTGGCAGGGTCATTTACTGTCTTTGCACAGTTAGACATTTCTCTCCTTTGTGGAGAAGCCTTTGAGGGGTAAGCATTATAAATGTTGTCAGTACGATAAAGGGGGCTTTAAGGATGTTGAAAGGCACTGACTAGCAAGTTTATGTTAGGAAGAATTATAATGAAAATCTTTAATGAGGAAAGATACATTTTTTCTATATTTAAAAAGCAAAGAAATTAGGAGAAAAAATGGCAAAAAATATTACTTGTGTTTCACCTCAGAAAATTGCTTTTTTGTGTTTAGAAAGGGAAAAAACAAATAAGAGAAGTAAGATCCATCAGTGTTGTTTAAGTCAATGAGATAGGAGAATCATGTTTACACAAACTGAGACTTTGACCTAGTTTTAGAGTGAAAATTGTGTACAGAATGCACATTTTAATGTGCAGAACACTCTCTGAACTTTTTAGGATTATTCATGAGGAAATATGGTATTTCCCAAATGAACAGGAATTTCTGCAGTGTTTATGGACACACAGGCAACTTGCAAAGAAGATGAAGTGAGTTGCAAGTGGTGTGTTGTGTGTTCATTCTATTTCTCATGAGGACTCTTTTTATCTGTAAGTGCTGTAGTTGCACACGTGTCCTCCGTGGCACTTCCGTTGTTATGTGCCTTTAGACAAGTGTTTTTTCATGTTGTGTTCTGTTTTTTGGTTTTTTTTTGTTGTTGTTGTAGTTTTTTTAATAGCTGTTGTAAAGCACTGTGTACAGATCTGGTGTTTGCATGTTACAGTACTGTAACTTGTTTCCTGTCCCTGTTAATAACATACCAACATATGTAGCTTCTATGCAGAGCTCACTATGTCTGAGTGATTGTTGGAGCAAGAAGGTATTCCTGGGTGCATGTGAACGTTTTAGTGGTAAAATCCACTTAAGGTTCATGTCTGCTTGGGGAGGTGAAATCCTAGGTGCCCATATGGTGGGAGAAATGCCTCTGCAAAGGGATGGCAGGCTCATGATCTGTGCTTGCAGTCTAGGTTTTTTTCTGGTAGTGTCTGAACATGACCAGTTGATCCTGACACGTAGATGTGGGACGCGTACCTTGTGGCTGCATTTTCCTCATGGCAGGGTTCAAATCTCAATGAACAAGAGACTTATAGGGCCTGGTGAGAAGTGGTGTGACATTCTTCCTCCCTACCCTGAAAATCATGAAGTCATGGTTGCGTGCCTGTTCTGGGGGCTCCAGCTGATCCTGGCACTGAAATGTCAGCCTCCTCCCGTCCCCTTCAAACCAGCAAGATGTTAGTTTTCTGATCTGAGGTTTGTTCCCCTTGGGAGGCAGGAGAGCTGTGCAGGCCTTCAGTGGGAGAGTGCAAAAGAGGAAGTCTTACACCCCACATTGCACTAAAGGCACCAGTTTTTCAGATTTTAAGTTGATTGCATGCCCCAAATGCAGTCTGAGAGGTCTCTACCCAGGAACTTCTTAGGCTGGGTGATGCTGCCCCTGCACTCCACCTGAACTCATGGGACCTAGAAAGAGTCAAATGTGGGCTCTGCACCTTCAGGGACATACATTGCAGGCTGCATGCATGGTAAAATTAAGGGTCAGTTAGGCTCAACAGAGAGTAGTGAACATAACTGTCTTTGTGATTGGGCTGGGAAGGAGATCTAAATTTTGTTCCTTGCTGCAAGACCCCTATGGTATTTATTTTGTAATTTAACATGAAATGGCCAATGATGTGGGTCTCTTCTGTCCTTCCCTTGTCTGGCACAGTCCAGCGTGTTTAGAGGCAGTAACTCTCAGAGCCTTTCTGGAGGCTCTAGCAGCCTTCAGAGTGCTGAACATAAGTGTTTTAGATAAGTCTGTCCCACTGTGCTGAGAAGTGGCGGTTGCACACCCAGTTAGCTTGGCCATAGGAAGGAACTGAAATAGAGCATCCCATATCTTGGGGAAGTCCTTGTCTATTGTGTTGTCTGTAAAATGACACATCAACTGGGGTTTTTTTTGAATATTAATTTGTAATAGTAGAGAAAGTACATGCTTCAGGAAGTGAGGTCAGGGCTGTGAATCCCATGTTGGAAAGGGATGCTGTGTCGCATCCCCCGTTTAGGTGACCAAGATCAATGATTGACAAGTGCCTTTATCTGTCTTTCTTGCTTACTACATGATGATATGATTTCTAGCATCTCGATGCTGTATGTAGGAAATGCATTGCTTGTGTTTCCACTCCATGGATTTAGGACAGTTAAGCATTCATCTTTATGAACACAGTGCCCCAAAGCCTACCTTCTTTACTCTCCATGTAATGCTATTCATATGTACTTGCCAAACTTTGCTGTCATAGATAGTTGGCACTGTCTGAAAGAAATGCTAAGACTCCTGAATTAGGGATGCAGATCCCTCTTTAAAACTGCTTGTATGGTCCATGTCTGCAGGCTTGTGTGTTGTTTCAGTCGGCCTCTCACCAGGAATTTGTGGACTTCTTTCTCCACTCTGGATTTACAGGAGTATTTCTGCAGTCCTGCATGACCCGTGCACTTAGCTATTTGCATTTTTTGCCGACTTAATAGCCCTGTTACTTCCAGTTATACATTAGCTCCTGTTCAAATTGCTGGGAGTAAATTTGATGAGCTGTCTGAAAACTATTCTTTGTATCTAGAGAAGGGAATTTGTAATTTCTTTCCTGGCTCTCAGCTTGGTCACATTGATGTCTTTTGCTTCTCTTTTGCCATATTCTATCTCATAGAATGATTTAAGTTTCAATTTTTGTGCGAAAACAGTCAGCATTCCTGCCATTTTCTGACACGGGTCACTCAAGGCTATACATTTCCTTATACTGACAAAAAACATGTTTTGAGTTACTGCTATGATGGTCTTGAGGTTTTTTTCTAAAGTACTTTAATAACCTTTTGTGCCTGGTAAAATGTGTAGTCTTTGCAGTACAACTTTGATGACAATGTTACTGAAGATACGTAGTACTCATGCCTAATTATTAATTTGTTAAGGTATTTTATGTTATTTGTATATTTATAAAATGTATTTATTTTAGTTATACCATGAACGTTACATTTATGTTTGGAGATTATCCTTCTCAGCACTGTGGCTTTTGTTCACCCACATCTGAATAATATGTACCTCTTTCTCAACTGTTTATCAGGCAGATGGCAGAAGGCTCTAAGCTCTGCTGAATGAGATGTGCTTCTATTTTTTTTTTCTTTACCTGTGGTTGTGACACAGTATACAAACAGTGTGTATTCAGCACTGGTGGGAGGATCAGCTTGGTGAGCTCTGCCTATTGGGTTGTTTCAGTACCAGAATAACTGTCGTATTCAGGTGATTTTCACCTTGGTAAGCATCTTGGAATTCTATTACTGACATCTTTTAGAGTTAAAACTCTTTGGGACACCTTCATTCTCACAAAAGATGTCAATTTGCCCTTATCTGCCTTTCTTTAAGCTGTGCTAAAGTTTTGCATGTGCAATGAGAACAAGCATTTTGAATGAGCAGAGGAGATTTTTGAGGCTTTTTGTTCGTAAATGCATTTTGTTGATACTGCTCATGTTTCATCTAAGGACAGCCTCACTGCATACTGGTACCCAGAGCAGTAAGCTATTATCATCTGCCATGTTAACCTAGATTAAGGTCTGCTGTTGGTCCCTGTAAGATTGAGGTGACTTCTAGCCAGTGAAGCAGCTGGAGGCAATTAGTAGGGCTGTAGGAATGCAGTGTGTGATGTGGACGTCAGCGACAGTTTTGTCACATTTCAAACTATGTGGGTCTGTCCAGTGGAAATAAGTAACTAGCACAGTCAATGTGTCATTAATAATGCTCTCCCCCACATTCAAGTGAAGCCTTTAAATACTTTTCTTGTTACAGCATTAGTCTGATGGAGTCATCCCTTCACACACGTTAGAAACTGAGGTGTGGAGTGGGAGTAAGGAGGTACAGTGGGGTCATACTGCAGCATGAAGCCCAGAATAACCTGCTACCTTTTGTGTGCTCATTTTAAACCACAAAAAATATTTATTTAAACGTCTCACTTTTAACATCAGAATGACTGGAGCATCACCAGAAAAACATACATATCATGGCATTTAGCTATGATAATCAATAAAAATTTGCCAGCAGAAAGTATTGTAGATAACTTTCTGATGTATCTTCTTGTATTTGCAGTAATTTCTTCAGAAGTTGTTGCTTAGGTTGTGACTCTCTTACAGAGTTTTAAAATAATGTGAAATGTGGCATTAGAAATTGCTATAAAAATAAAAATGTGAAGTAGTAGAAGGATTTTGTTGTTTCTGTCTTGGGATGTGTAATTTATAGCACATTCCGTTAACTAATGCCATCAGTGAAGACTTTTGCTGAAGTCAGGAAACATAGGCTCAGGTGATTCAGGAATATCTAATGACTGAGCTGTTTTTCAGGGGTATTGATTTAACCTTTTCAGTCTATCACTGGAGCCAAATACTGCCCTTGCCAGCTGTACCCAGTTGGTTTATATTTGAGAGGAAGTATGTTCTGGGGAAGGTAATTACACAAGAAGCAATGGTTATTGGTTTAAGACCAGGCCTTGGAAAGCTTTACTTGCCACAAGAAAGTACTGCCAGTTTTGCCAAATCACATTTCCTTATGATTTTAGCTGCCAAAGTCTGAAGAACTGCTGTAGAAAACAATGCTTTTATACTATTTATAAACAAAGACTTTGGGATATTGGCAGATGTAAGGAAATGGTTTGAAGCTTTAGCAGTTCTCAATATGGCAGTCACTAAAATCATGTTAAAATTCATGCAGGAGGGAGAGAAGCAAAATGAAAAGCGTAGGATGTTTAAGTAGTCCTGCAAGCCTGCCAGGACTATGAACCAAGCGATTCATAGGGTGCCGTTTCTAAACAGGGATTTCCATCTTTCTCTAAGTGTAGAGCTTACTGTTCTGGAGCTTAATGAGACAGCACCCTAAAATTAAGAAAAAAAAAAAAAAAAAGCAAAAAAAAAGCTGTGGTGTAGCTTTGTGGTTTTGGCAGTGGTCGAGGAGTTGTGGTTTTTTTTTGTGGTTTT
>WBNH01002443.1:0-237794 GCA_013401255.1 Urocolius indicus | reverse complement strand
GAAGAGGCACAGGGAACTTCTGGGGAGGCTGTGGAGTCTCCCTTCTTGGAGGTCTTCAAGTACCACCTGAACGCATTCCTGTGTGACCTGATCTAGGTGGACCTGCTTTGGCAGAGGGATTGAACTAGATAATCTCTAAAGGTCCCTTCCCTACCATTCTATGATTCTATGATTTGTATGTTTCCCATAGTGTTTTCTAGACAATTAAATACACTCAGTTGTGATTCAATAAATATTGTTCTTTTTTGACATAAAGGACAAACCTTTAAAAACATTTTTTGGATTCTTTAAGAAAAGTCTTTAAAATGCTTTATGTAATTTACTGTGATTAATAGTGTAATGATGTATTTCAGAATGAGAAAAATAAATATGTGTAACTGTAGGATTAGCTGGCTGAGAACAAAAAATAAGTAGCTACTATAAAGGTCCCTTCCAACTCTACCATTCTATGATTCGATGATTCTATGTTTGGAAGGAAAGCTAAGTGGGGATAGTTTAGCAGTTTTGTACTTGAATTCATGAAATCTGTCCACTTAGAGTACTGTTATGACTTATGCAAAACTTTATTGTCAATGTGGATGAGAATTTTTGTTGTATTGCAAATTGTCTTCACTGAAAAATCTTGTTTTTCTTATAATCAAAGGAGTCACAGGATGCTTCTGGTGATTTCGTGGGGTTTACTTGTAAATGGATTTTAATTTCTATGAATGCACTAGTAATGCACACCTTGAAGCTTAGGCCATACAGCTGTAGAAATGTGATACATACAGGTAGGTGAGAATGGACCAACACACTTACAAGTGCAAGGATGGTGGGGAAAGTGTATCTTGTCAGTTGGGGACTGTAAGGAAGTGGGAAGGAGACATGAAGAGAGTTAAATGGCTGTTTTAGATAAAATTTACTGGCCATGTCAAATCACCATTTAGTCTGTTGAGTGGTTCCTATATTTGTTATCTGTAATTGTCACATTAGCCTTATTTAACAGGGTAAAATAATTAAACTACGCAATTCTTACTGTTATTTTTCTTAGTTTTACATTACTTTGTTTAAACTGATGACTCTTGAGAGGGGCAGCATTGCACAGTTTGTCTTTCAAAACCAAAAAAAGGGGTCATGTTTAAGTTGACACGACATAGTGATCTGTAAGGTACCTTTTTTTGAATGTTAAGGTAAAAGCAGACTGAGTAGAAGAGACTAATATCCCATACTGCAATTCTTGTAGTGTCACTGTGTCAAGAATGTCAATACTGTCAAGAATGAGTCACATCAAAGCCATCGTGTACCACTTTATTCCTTAAGCCTTTCTACAACCAAGTTCCATTTCTTTTTCTTTCTGACAGTATTTCTGGTGTTTATATTGAAAATAACTTGATACACATTTAGCTTCTCCCTGTATTGAGTCCAGTATGCAATATTTAAAACAGTGTTTTCCAACTTTGATGGGTCCCTAAAGGCAAATGTCTATTGTAATTTTTTTTTTCTCATTCTGTAAGTACATGGTCACACTTCCTTGACTTTAATTTAGAAATATTCAAATCAGTGTCTGTGATTGAAGGAGGCAGGTTTGGACCTTAATCCTTGGTTGGTCTCCAAGGCAATTTAGTCTTAATAGAGATATGGAAGAGAAATATCACCTAGAATGTTGTTGTAACAAGCATGTTTTTGTTTGCTCACATAATGTGCACAATATAATTGCTGATAAATTTTTAGAACTGAAGTTCTTGTTTTAACTTCTTGGGATCATCTGCTACAGAGCCTGAGCTAACAATATAGGCTCTACTATAGAAGGACTGTGATCTTTTTTTTCCCAGGTAACACATTAACTACGTAGGAACACTCTGTGTAAGAACTTGTGACGACATCATGACCGTACTTTACTTGTCTTTCAATTTTCACATGTGAGTAGCTGTTTTAGGAAAATGTGTGTATGAAATTAAGCCTGAGGCAGCTCACTATCAGACTCACTATCAGTGTTTCATATCTTTAGAGCATTTATGTTAATAATAGTTTCCAAAACAAGACATTGTAAGAAAGAACTTACATAAAAAGATGTTGGGCACTGAGAGGGTATTGCACACTGAATTTTGAACTGTTGTCTCTCAGACTTTGCCCCTCAGTTTCTTGCAGCCAGAGGCTTAGTTCAGGACTGAGGTTCTGTGTGATAGTTTTTGGTTTAAAAATATGTCATGTCCTTTATCAGCTTTTAAAAGGTGTTTGCTTCTGTGGCAGAGATTTGCTTTCTGTGGTACTGAAAACTGATGGCATTATGGCAGACTTTGGCCAGAAGGAAAGTAGATTTTGTCACTGTCCTGAAAAAAGTTGCCAAAGATGTGTGGGCCAAATTTGACACTAAGCAAGAAGTCTGAAGTCTGACTATGTTTTACAGTGGAGTTTATTTAAGACCTGAACTGTTTTGAAGATAAAATCCCAAATCATCTGATTATTGAAGCTCTTTCAGTCCACTTTGGAAGAATACTGAAGTGTCTGCTTAACATCTGTAGATGCTTAATCAGATGCCTGTGGGAGAGCAGCAGTTGCAGATGTTGAGAGATTTAAGTCAGACTCCATTTTTTCGAAAAATTAGCTTATTTTTACAAAATAGAGTGCCTAGATAATCTTTTAAAAGCAGATTCCTGTCAGGATATTTTTTCCTTGGAGAAAAGGTTTTAGATCAAAAAGGATAAGGAATTTCCTGTTAGAATGGAGAAATAAGAGTTTATGGATGAAATTAAATCTAGAGCTTCCCATATTTGAAATTATTTTTCAAGACAAACACAGATTATTCTTCTACTTATTATTTTCTTGTTTGCTGTAGATCACTGTATATTTAAACACTAATACTTTGTCCAGATTAAGCTTTTTTTCATATTACATGCATCATTTCTGATTGACTAATGCTGTCTACGCAACTCAGAAGAATGTGAAATGCAGGTGAATGTTTGTAGCATTGAAGGTCTAACGGGATAACTGGGGCTTTAGCCTGATCTCCTTCAAATCAGTTAATCAATGTAAATTTGGTTTCTGGCAGGTACTGTTCTGACCACAGTGGCCTTAGTCTGAACACTTACGTCGTTAGAAACCAGGAGGAACAAGGTGGTCAGTAATGCTCAGGGCCTATCTGTTAAGTGTGGCATCCTCAGAAAATCCATGTAACAGAAGAAAGCAAAATAATACTTTATTCATCTCCCTGCTTCCTAACCAAAACATACGCAAAAATGCTAAACAAAGAGTGAATTGGATGAAATAATGATGAATACTGCATGAAATAATCTGTTCCTACACCAAATCTGTCAATTTGCTTCACTTTAGTTAAGACATCTGTGTTTTTTTTTATTTTTGCTTAAAGTCTTCTGCAGGTCATCTGGGAATGTTTGTCTAAGGAATGTGGTTTGGATATTAGCAGGTACCGCTTTGTCCCTGTGGCTTACAAAGAGCAAGTGAGAGATAACATTTGTAGATCAAGAGATGCAGACCATAGAAAGAAATGCTATTTATTTTGGAACCTTTATATAAATTTTTCCAAAGGTATAATAAAGCCTTCACTTTACAAATATATGTGACAAAGATTCTGCCTGATAATAAGCCATGTGTTTTTGTCCAGTCTTTCCCAGTAAAGTGTTCTAAGGTTCAGTTGCAGTCACTGCTAGGAAATTGCAGGCTGTTTCAAGGTTGAATTGATCTAGCTTTAATTGTTAGCTGCTGTATTATCAGCAAGGTTAAGGAAAAGGTCTTGTTACCAGATCTCCTGTTCAGTGAGTAAATGCTTATGTCTGGTAATCAAATGACTTCTCAGTCTTCTCTTCATTTAGCTGATGTAGACGGGGCTTTCTAGGTCTTCAGAAATGGAAAAATTAGACCACAGAGGTAGATAAAAGATGAATGATGATCAAGGTGTAGGTGGTAAAGCAGGTAAGATGACATTTGTGAAATATCACCAACTTCAGGGGCAGAAAAATTGTCAGAGAAAACTTGAGTGAACCTTCAGGTCCTTTCCCAGGTGCTTGAAGTCCTTCATGATACATTAAATGCAGCCTGGCGTGGCCAGTGATGCCAGCATGGATCTTGGCCAAGAACTGCATTGCAATATTCAATGACTGCCTTTAAAGCAATTGCCATGAAGCAGGAAGGCATTAATACAAACTTACTGGCTGGCTGAGACACTGGGAAGGATGTTTCTTTGAATTGATGTTTAGTAAGTTAATCCACATGTTTCATTAAGAAAAATAGAGGAAATATCCTGTATATGAAAATATTTAAACGCTTTTTTTCTTCCAGTGTTATTGACTTTCCATTTACATCTATATCCAATGTTGATTTAAGCTCTAGTTTTGGGACCACTTTTGTACAAATTTCCATTACATTTATTATGGAAGTGCAGAGTCTGCTTACACAAGAAGAGCTACAATGTTGTAATCCTCTAAATTTAAGGACTTGTAAGGTAACAGAGAAAAGGCTAAGAATAGCTCTAGGAAAATAGTGATTGAAGGTTGCTACTACCAGAACCATTCATCCAGCATGCAGCTGTGCCAGAAAATATGCTGTGTGAATAATTCTGGCAGTTGTGGCCTGTTCCCTATTTCCTGGCTCCACTTCAGAACGAATCAGGAGGTGTGCACGTGCACATGCTCTTTGGCAAAATAGTCTTTTCAGAAGCATTGGAGGGGAGTATTTAACTCAGTAATGTGTGTGTACAGACTCTGATGCACATGCAGAAGTTCAAGAGAGAGAAACAGAGAGGAGATGTAGGATTTGGTGTTCCATGGACACTGGAAGAATTCTAAATTTCTTGCCTGCGCAGAAAGACTGAATATGCTGGTTTTTTCCTGCTGAGTACATGTCAAGCCTTTTTGTAGTCTTGTTGGATGAGCTAATACACAGCATCTGGGACTGGGAGATGCAGGCATGGATGGGTGAATTCCCAAGCCTGTGCCATGCAGGGAGGCAGATTAGATAGACTGAATTCTGTCCTCAGAAGCTAATGCAATTGCTACATTTTCCAGGATCAGGACACGTATAAGGCCTTTTTACATTTCTGAAGTGTTGTCATTTGTCTTCCTCCCAAATGTTAAAATTTATTTACTGCACTCCTCTATTTTCTTTGTCATTCCTCCTACTAACTTACTTTTCCTGTCCTTCTAGCATCTGCCAGTTATTATTAGCTGTGATCTCATTGGTGTAACTTTTTTTTATCATTTGAAAAAAAATGCAACTTGGCTGATGATGTCTAAAAGCAAGCCAGTAACAACTTCAACAAAAAAAAAATGGAAACAAATCTGTGAAAGTTTCCATGTTTTAGGTGAAACTGCCTGACTTGGATCTCATCAGATGGATTTTTTTTTTTTTTTTATGGAAGCTGGATTCTGAGAGCAAGGTAGTATTGGTGATGATGTCCACACAATATGCTATTGGACTCTTGGATACCTGTTTTTCCATGGTCTATGTGAATATTGGCACACCGATTGGCTGTTACTCTTCTGAATTACAGAATCATTTAGACTGTAAAAGACCCTTGAGTCCAACCATTAACATAATGCTACCAAGTCCATTAGTAAACTACGTTATGTAAGTGCCACATGTACGCTTCTTTTAAGTATCTCCAGGGATGAGGCTCAACCACTTCTCTGAGCAGCCTGTTCTGATGCTTGACAACCCATTTTCTGAAGAATCTTTTTATAATATCCTATCTAAACCTCTCCTAGCTCAACATTTCCTCTTCTCCTATCATGGGTTACTTTGCAGAAGAGACTTGCTACATCCTCATTTAATGTAGTTGTAGAAAATTATAACTTCTCCTCCGAGCCTCCTTTTGTCCAGGCTAAACAACCCCAACAATTGCTTCAGCCTTTCTCCTCAGGTTTGTTGTGTAGATTCTTCACCAGCTCCATCGCTCGTTTCTGGACACACTCCCACACCACATTGTATTTTTTGGAGTAGGGGGCCTGAAACTGAACACCATATTCAAGGTGCGGGCTCACCAGTGAAAAATACTAGAGCCCTGGTATTTAAATGAATTCAAACTGTCTTCAGTCGTGTTAGAGGTCTTGTGTTTGTGCTGTGTCACCCTAAGGAAACAAAAACTATACAACACTGAAGGGAAGAAAAAGCTTTTCTATTTTTCTCTCTGGTTTTGCTGTATAAATAGTACAGCAGTGCAGCACTGCTGAAATTAAGAGTTCCTTGCTGATTAGTTAAATACACACTGAGATCATTTTAGTTCAAGTCAACAAATATGCATCTGTTTGGTGTAGAGCTGGTTAATGAGCGAAAAGTGAAAGTGTTGGGAAGACAGGCTATGGCACTGGCAAGCTTCTCCCTTGCTTCAAGGCACACCTCATCACAGGGTGAAGACAGGCTCTCTGTTGGATGTATTTGCCTTGGAGACAGTACTGGAGCACTAGAATCAAACACTCTTAATGGTATTAACTTTGTATTTTATACTGTATTGTGTTTGTATATGCAAAATACAAGTCTCTGTGGTTTTAGGAAATTGCAAGGTTGTCAGGAAATATGATGCATGTGTAACGCGAGGAAACTTGTTAGCTGAAAACAATGTTTTTTTGTTGAATGGGAGGAGTCCTTGGTGTTTTTAAGTCTTGCGAATTTTCTGTTTTTCAGTAACTGGCTGTCAGTAGGAAAAATAGATGTCCTTCGAAGTACCCTACCAGCTACTTCAATGCAGAGAAAGTCATCTTTTGTCTCTTAACTGCTTTGTTTTCCAGTGAAATAGGAATTGACTTTCAGGTTGAAGATAACACCATAGATACGTTTTAAATAGGATCTATTTAATAAAAACTGTGGATGTGTATTATTAAATAAATGTAAACCTTTGGTTTAGGAGGCATTTTGAATCAAACTGTATGTAAGCATTACAATGAATTGCAGATGAATGTGAGATTTAACTCACAGGTAAGCTTTAGAAACATTTAGCTAGGCTTAAAAATTCAGTGATTTTTAAGTTTGGATGAAACGTGTATAGCTTTATACAAATGAGCTATATAATCAGCATATCAGAGCTTCCTTTGCTTTCTTCTGGTGTAACTCCTCTGGATTGTCAAGTTTCTTTTCTTTTGTGGAGCAATTCAGGACCAGTGTCATAAGGATTACTATAAGTTTTGGATAATTCATTAATCTGATAAAAAGGACATGCTGCATGTTCTTGTGTTGGGAGATAGAAGACTAATGAATATATATTCAGTATCTGGATAAAGATTAGCCAAAACTGTGATTAGCTTTGAACTTTTGTGTAGGAGCATATACTTGCATGAAGGAAAGGAGGGTGACTCATCTCTTCTGAGACTCCCTCTAAAACTGGTTTTTGCTGCGTAGTTGCTACTGGAGGATTCCAAATCTGGGATTAATGATCATTGACATGGTTTTGACTGGGTCTTTTCAGGGCTGAAAAATGCAGAAAAGACCTGTGTGGTTTTTCTTTTTTTCTTTCCAAGTTTGTAATCCTGTTCAAATGTGTGCTTCTGATAGTAGTCCATACTAAATTAATGAGAGTTTCAGAGTGACAAGACCAGATGGTGAATCAAAGACTTACTTGTGCTGGTTTGACTTTTGCTGCTGTCAGTGGGTTCTAATCCTTCAGAAAGGATAAGTTCTGCTCCTTTTATCACTGAGGTACCAGGTAATTGTTTCTGTCAAGAACTGTCTTCATTTTCTATCTGCTTCCTTGCATTGAATGAAAATCTGTATTAACCCCCACTGCATGTTATGTTAATTTTTATTTGATTTTTTTTTTGTAGGTGTCTGCAATTCTGTGGCATTGCTCTGATTTCTCAGGGTTCTACTTCAGCATTTGCTGAGGCTAATGAATAATGGTAGTCTTGCAAGTACAGCTTCAGAGTTCATACAACATACAGTGAGTTAGAGCTTGACCTAAAACAGTACCTGGAGAGAGGACTTAAATACTGATTTGTAGAGCTGAGAATACTGTATTTTGAATCCAATTTGCTGTCTGACTCTTGTCTGCCATTTTCTGCTTTCCTTCCAATCCAAATTTGAGCTTTAACAATATATCTTAAATTGGGTACCCACTGCTCACTGACCAACCTCCTTTTTCTGTATGAGGATGTGTCCTTGATCATTTCCTGTTAGTTTTAGTTCCTATTCCAAGCAGTGAAATTTTCAGTCCTAAGTTTCCTTTCTGGAAGTCTGTGCATTCTCTCACTGCTGGCATAAACCCTTCACTGTACTGCACATATCCTGCATCATTGCACAACAGGTGTTTTGCATTGCATGGATCATTTATTAAATAAGGAGACAGTACTTCAGCATATTATATGTAATAGTTTTTGTTACGAGGAGAAAATGCAGTAAGAGGACAGTCCTTCAATCTAGAGAAGCAGAAGGGTAGAAGGCAGGAGGAAGACTAAATGGATTTTCCAACTCATAACTTTGTAAGAGTTTTAAAAAAATAAATGAAATTTCTTTGATTCTAAGGTGGTCTTAGTTTTTTGTAAGCTTATTGAACACTAGTGAGATGCAAAGCAGTTCAAGTCTGAAAAAAATACTTGTGCAGTGTTAAAAGTTTCTGCAGTGGTAAGAGGATGAGGTTAGCTTTCCTTTGAATTTTTAACTGAACAGTGTTAGTGAAAAGCAGAATAGTAAGAGCCATTCTTCAGCCATACATAGTGCTCTGCTCTGGCTGACCTGCAGAGAAAAGATCAATATATGTAAGTTCCCACTGAATTCCTCACAGCTTAGTGTTTTCGAACATGCAGCCTCTAGCAAACTGGACATTATTTTTTGCTGTGCTTTTGACCTGCCGTCTGCTTCTCCTTTTGATATTTATTTTATCTCTCTTTAATTCTCTATTGTTTTGTATTCTCCAGGGCAGGAATTGTTTCTTACTGTTTAGCAGAGCACCCTGCTTGATCCCTGTTTAGGGGCCTTTCTCAGTGTCTTATCACATGAATACCCCACTCCCCAGGCAATTGCTTGGAGGTTACTTGGAGCTTAATTCTGTTCCTGAAATGTCAAAATGACTTGTTTTTTCAAGTCCATTAAAGTGGATAGACCAATATAATTTGAGTGTAGCCTTCCATGAGGAAATTCAAATAGGAAGCTTCTCAAAGTTGATGCTCGTGGATATTTCCAGTCAACAGTGATTTTGTTTGATGGAGATTTTTTTCTACAGTGCAGACTGCCTCTTCCCAAGCATTCAAAACATCCTGAGCATCCAGGTTTTGACTTCTACCTGTTAGAGAACATGATTGAGGATTTTTTTTTAATTTAAAAAACTTTATTGCTTTTTCTTTTTCCCTCTCAAGTTTCCTCTGATTGCCAAGACATCATACTTCTGTCAACTCTAAGAGATGTTTTCTGTTTTTTCTGCCTCCAAGCTAAGTGAAGGCTTGTGTGCAGTCCCACAGTTCTGTGATGATTATGCCACTTTCAGAATGTATGTGGGTTAGCAAATTTTGAGGCATCTTTGCAATCAGAATAGAAATTGATACTTGAGGTCTGAATTCTCTCCTACATTTTTACCATGGCTACAACAACTGAAGCTTGAAACACAAAGAGCAAAGTCCATCATGACGGTTCTGTGTAAGTAAGTAAGTTTACCTTTGCAAACATGGGAAAATAAAAAGGATATGCTATAAAAACCCAAACTTCTGAAAGCTTGATGAATTTAATCAGTGCTGAAGAGGTCTGATCCACTTGCACAGTATATGTGTGAGCTTTTATTTATTTTTTTTAATTTGAGTCTAACTAGTTTTGGATTTCACAAGTGATATTTCCATGTCAGTGGTTTGAGTGTAGGTATACTGTGGACAGAATGTCACTGGTGAGCAGGAGTTGATTCTCAAAACCTGACAGCTTCTACGTGACTCCCATAGTTTTGTGGGCTTCATGCTGAGCAGTTCTAGTTACAATTTCTAACCTGCAGTGGCATATCTGAGCAGTAGACAACAGGTCATTCTCACAGAGGTAAAAGGTTAAGTACCAGGTTCCTAAAATGTATAAACTGGCATAGTTCCCTGGAAAATCAGTTAAGCTAACCTTGGTTTATGCCAGCCTACATATGCTTAGAATATGGCTAAGAAGTGTACTTACAAATTATATATAAAAATAATTTGCATGCTGAGTGGGAAGTTACTGTATGTTATATATATGTTAAGTACAAATATGTTGTTTATACTGTATCTACTTAGATCAATCCTTAAAGTTTCGGGCCTTCTAGTTCATCAATAATCATGAATGTCACAGAAGTAACATCTTTTTATTTTCCTTCAGGATATGATACTATTGTATGCTGTGACTTGGAATTACAGGACTCCTGTAAACCCAAGTTTTACAATATTAGAAATCTAATTTTAAATAATGAATTTTATTGTGTTGATATGCATGGTGTTGTTGAGTGTAATATTTTGTCTTTATAGACTTTAATTTTTAAGATATGAAGGAAAAGAAACATCTGACAGTCATAGAATCATAGTAATAATTTTATAATTCTGTAGTGTTTCATGGTGTTAGAAAAGCACTAGCAAAAGAAGCACAAAGAGAAAAGTGAAGAAAAAAATAAAGGAAATACAGGAAATAAAGGAGGAGATAGACTATAATATATTAACTAAAAAAAACACTATGCAAAGTAAAGAGTTGTTGCAGTGGCATTAACCTGTTGTTAGCAGTTTTTCTTGCTTGTCAGCAGAGATCCCCAGTTTCAACTCTTGATTTCAAATGTTTTGAATGCAAGTCATTTTCTTCAGACATCTCTCATTCCAATATATTTTTGTGATTTGCTTGGAAACAGATTTTTTTTTGTATTGTATCGTATTTTGTTCCAGTAACACATGTTAAAGATATGTCTGTAATTTTGAATTACATGTCTGTTTCCGTGAAGGGTGTTTGTGCATTGCCATTGTTTGTTATAAATGCACATGAGTGCAGATACTGTGATAAGTTACTGGTGATAAATGTCTAAACTATAAAAGTCTCTGGAATATTATAGCGTTGCAGGCTTTTGTGGTGATTTGACCCTGGCTGGGTGCCAGGTGCCTACCATGCCGCTCTACCATGAATGGGAGAATATAAGATGGAAGCTTTGTGGGTTGAGATAAAAACAGTTTAATACAGAAATAGCAAAGCCACGCGTGTGAGAAGTGAAAGCAAAGCACATAAAGCTGTTACTATTTCTCATCAGCAGCAATGTCCGGCCACCTCCTGAGGGCTCTGTTACGTGTAACAGTTGCTTTGGAAGGCAAATATGAATTATGAATGCTTCCCCCTTCCTGCTACTCTCCCCGAGTTTATATTGCTGAGTTGATGTCACATGGTATGGAATATCTCCTTGGTCAGCCTGGGTCAGCTGTCCTGGCCATGGCCCCTCCCAGGATCCTGCCCATCCACAGCTGCTGGTGAAGGCAGGGGAAGGAATGCTGGAGGGACAGACTTGATGCTGCATGAGCAGCAGCCAAAACACTGGTGTGCTATCAATACACATGTTTAGCTACCAGCAGAAGGCACAGCACTACAAGGGCTGCTGTGGAAAATCACCACCACCTCAGACCCAATACAGCTTTATAAATAAACTGATCAGATGGATGTTGCAACATCTTCTTGTGGAAGTCTTCCACAAAATAATTATTAGCATGTGATAAAAGTTGAAGTGCACGTGTTCTACAGAAATGAAGAGTGATAAGGAGTGTTTTAATGTAATTCACACTATGCCAGTAAAGCTTTCTGAAAAATAACATTAGAAAAGTGAAGTAGCAGCTATCAAAAGTATTTGTTAGTCACTCATTGGAAATGATTTTCTATTTAATCTTAGAAAAATAGATACGTTTGATAAATGTATGGGTAGTTTAGGGTGAAGGTATATCGCTCTTCAAATGGAACAAATGCTTTGTTCTCTACAAATGTGTTCATGAACATTAAAAAATAGTGTTTTGAGGAGAGGTGTGTGGGAGAAATGACATGAAGCTATATGAGCAATTCTCTTAAACACTATTAAATAATTTTAGAGGCTCAGCTCTTAGAAATTGCTGTTTTGAGCACCTTTCTCCATCAATGCACTAGTGAGTTTTATTAATATGAAATACCTAGGAGTATGTACCCATGTCCCACAGAATTTGAGCACTTGCTGTGGTTTTTGTCTGTGCTGCACAAAGACTGTATAATTTAATGTAAATGCATTAGTAAACATGGATCCATGTCTTTTTGGTAGATGAGCTTCACTGGAGCAAGGGCCTTTACTTGCAAATACAAAACATCTTATTTTTTTCCTTAGTTAAGTTTCCTAAGTTAATTCTTAGTTAAGAATTAAAGATGTAGAAACATTTATAACTTCAACCCTGGTAATTCCATTCATATATTTATATGTGTGTATAGATATATGTATGTGTACTTAAACACATTTTTTATGATTATATATAATATGTAAGCATATGTGTGTGTGCCTACACAACACAGACAATCTTTTCATTTTACTGCAGAAAAACTGAAAATCCAGAACTGAGACATAGTAGACTCAAGCTGGTAGCAACTCCTGTTGCCTTGGTTACAGGGTGGCTAAGTGTTTCCTGGGCTAATCACTCGGTGTATAGTATTTAAATAGAAAAATGTATGAATATTTTCATAACAGTTTTACTCACACATTGTTACGGTTTATCAGAGGACACTGTAGCTAATAATTCATTTCCAATTCCCTAATGCTTAAACTTATGAATTATTTACTATCTGCAGCAGCAAAAGCTGTATAATTTAAGAGTGATGTTGAGTAAGGCTGGCTTTTTGCTCATTGTGGTAGATGCCCTTGCATGGAACAACTTTAAGGTCACGCTGATTCTTTTTTCTATGCTCAGGAAATACCTTTTATATGTGTGAATATAAATAGAAGAGAGTTAAGGATGGCAGGGCTGAGTATTCCCTCCTGAATGCTCCTGGTACCATGTAGTTCGGCAGCCAAGGTTAGAAGAAGGGGAGGCCTCTTGGGGCCCCAGGGCACATGGCCTACTGCAGGAGAGAGGAGGGAGGGGGCTAATATAGTGAAGTAGTGGACCCTGAAAGGAATTACCAAAACATTTTATGAGGAAAGAAAATTGGAATATGTAACTTCTATAGAGTTTAAACACTGGGATATTACTATTTGTACCACATAGCATCTGAAACATCTTGAAATCTGCAGCTTTGTTAAAGTAGCTTTAATCTTTCCTTCTTTGGTTGCTACTGTACTGGTGACATATTGATGTCCTTGTGCTGGAAGTTTTGATTATTTGTTTTAAAAATACATTGTGTTACTTCATTTTATCATTCTGCTAACATGTTACAAAAACCCATTCCCTAGTAGACTTGTTATTATCTCAGTATGACCTGAGATACAGTCCTGTGTGAAATTCATTCTAATTACAGACAGCATCCATGCTTTGCAATCCAGCATGATTTGACTGGCTAGTATGAGCATAGACAGCATTTATTGAACCGCAAACCAGCATGGTCTAAATTTGACAGACTGTTCAACATTTTGGTCTTAACTGTAAAAAAGCAATTGAATTTAGCTCTTTGAAGATAGGTTTTCAGGCAAGTGGCCTTTGTAATAGTACATATAAATGCAGACAATGTGGTATGCAGTAAATAAAGTATTGTAATCCTCATTCTAAAATGTTCACTGGAAAATAACTAACGAAGGTGTACCATACTAACTAGCCCCAATATGAAATGAAGAGGTTGATTATTGCAGTGTCTCTGAACTACATTACAGTGAAAACTGTAAAGCTTTTTGTGTCTCACTTAAGTTATCAGTATCACTCTAGTACTGCAAGTTTCCTAACATGAATTGACTAACAGGACAGAAGGACAGAAGGGCCTGATGAGTTTCTAACAGTAACATTGTGAAAAGCCTAGCTGGTGGCCCCTGTCATTCGTATTGCATCGTGATTTATCAGTTCTCTTTTTATCTGTGCTGCATGCTTGATTGCCAGGTATTGCTCACTTACAGGATTTGATATTCCATGGGTGCTGCCCAAGAGAAGGAGGTCTTTTTGCAATTGTTTTTTTTACACCATTCTCCAGGATGAAGGTCCAGGACCTTCATTTCCCGTTGCAGATAGTTTCCTCCAGTAGCACCAGCATTATTTTGACAAAATTGTGGTTAGTTTTATAGCTGTCAGGAGGCTCTGGAAATGATTGGCAGCTACCAGAAACTCCATGTGATTTTTGGTACTTCACCAGTGGATCATAGACCCATCAGAATGACATCTTTATGATCAAGAGCTCTGACTATATCTGACTTTTGGGAAACACCTGATAGAAACTGTGACTGTCCAGAGGTTCAACATAGGCAATAGCAAAACTGCTTTCATCCTAGCCTTTATGTAGTCATATATATATAATATCTATTTATGTGATACACCTATGGTCAAATTCTGTTTGAAACTAATAGATATGTGTTCTGACTGCATAATGGATGATGTTGTAGGTGACCTAAATAGCAGACCAACCCTGTTCAATACACTTGATGGAAATACTGATTACCAATTTCAATCGGTAATGAATTAATGAATTGATAAGTGTTTTAATGACTTGCTCTTTCTCCTGTCCTCCTTAACTACTTTTAAGAAACGAATGTTGCTATAAAATCAGATTAATTACTGAGATATGACTAAGGCAAAAAAACCCCACTTGAGATAAAAGGCAAATGACTGCTATGCATAATGCATCTCTTTCACACCACCTACATATGCCTTGATGCAGGCATGCAATTATTGTTGATTTCTTCTCGCTGATCAAGTTCAGTTCTTCCTCAGGTTAGAGAGACTGAATTCATTAGATTATTGATTTATCAAAAGTAGAATGGAGTCCTCTTAAATTCCAGCTACAATATAGCAGTGTCTTAACTATATTGAAAAGATCTGTGAGAATTAACAGTAAATATTTTGAGGAGTCTATAAAAAGATTATTTATTTCTAAGAAGTGGTTTATCTGAGGTAAAAGAAAATTATTTACTCTGTGAGAATGCTGTGTCGCAGTCATTTTCAGGTTTTGAAAAGGAGAAAAGGGATGTTACAATAATTTTGAGTATTACAATAATTTAAGAGTGTTTATGAAAGACAATCACACAGGTATGGTGAGTTGTGTAGTAGAAGTAGCTAATATGTGTGGGTTTGTGGTTTTTTTTCCCTGGTTTAAGCCAATATTTTCATCAAGGAATGTTTAGCATGAGACTAACTAAATTCTGGAGGCTTTTGCTGAAAAATAGAAGTTATACTTTGCTGTACTACCATTTAGTTTTGTGCTTTCCTTAGTCAATTTCAATTAAATTATTAAGAAGTGTGCAGCTAACATTTAGTAGGATGCCAAAATAAAGATTCTAAAACAGTGTTTTCCCCCAAGAATGCTTACATGTAACTCTGATGTTCTGAAATTTTTGGCTTAGAAAGGAAAGAAAAGCTATCCAATAGAAAAGAAAAGCTGCTCCAATATGGAGTCTCTCGCCCGGACACAGTTCTTAACAAATTTCTGTGGTGTGAGTTCTTCCCAGCAGCTGCGGCTTCTGCCAATACAGGGTCCCTCACACGGGACACAGTCCTTAATGAATATCTCTGGTGTGGGTTCTTCCCCACAGTTGCAGCTTCTGCAGATACAGGGTCCTTCCGTCGAGACACCGCCTCTTCTGGGCATAATTTGAATGAGCTTCTTTGGCGTGGGTTCCTCCCCACACTTAAAGCTTCTGTGAATATGGGGTCACTCCCACGGGACACAGGCTCTTCTGGCATGGGGTCTTTAATACAGAGAATCACTGCCCCCTGATGTGGAATCTTTAGTAAAATAAGCCTCTGTCCCTGATGCGGGATCTTTAACGAAATGCAAACAAATCTCTGCTTCACCAGTCCTCTCCGTAAGATGCAGGGAAGTCTCTGCTCCAGCACACCTCTTCCTCTCTTCCCTCACTGACCTTGGAGTCCGCATGGTTGCTTCTCTCTCTCTTCCCACTTTGTGCGCCACCACCAACCAGAAAAGAAGAAGGGCAGAAGAAGAAGGAGCAGGAAGAACCCTTCTCTTCCAGCTTCTTCTTAAAAAGTGATCGTTGAGGTGTCTAATTGGCTCAGCCCCAGAATTGAGGGAGCTGGGGAGAGTTTTGAGCAACTTCTTACAGCAAACTTCTTTTAAACTTCTTACAGCCACTTCCCCCTTACCAGAAACAGCTATCTTGTCAAACCATGACAGCCTTCTTGGCCACGAGGGCGCATTGTTGGCTCATGGTCATCCTGCTGTCCACCAAGACCCCAGGTCCCTTTCCCTTACAGTAGTCTCTAAGAGTTCATTCCCCAGCCTGTACTGGTACATGGGATTATTCTTTCTCAGATGCAAGATACACTTGGCCCTTGTTGAATTTCATTAGATTTCTCCCAGCTCAGCTTTCTAGCCTGTCCAGGTCTCGTTGAATGGCAGCACAGCCTTCTGGTAGAACTTCAGAGGAAGAGTAAGGCAATCTTTCTGGTGGTGACTTTGCAGAATGTGTTTTCCTTCTGCCTGGAGCAGGTAGCCTGACATAATGGTCTTACGCCAGTCTTTCCGAGAAATGTGGAGAACATTATAGTCCAAAGTTTCTTCCTTGCATTAATTGAAAAATAAATTTATTTCCCCCCCCCTCGTAGCTGCAGATTTAGTACTTAATAGCTTTAAAGTTTCTTTATTTATTTATTCTCATTTACAGAAAGATAGAACAGAATTGTTAAGCGAGAAAAGAAAGAAGGAACTGGTGGCATTTAGACAGTTTTTCAGATGAAAAGACTAATATATGTTCAGATTCAATCAGGAGTACTAATTTGGAATTGCCAGTTTATTTTCTTTTAAAAACATTTACTACGTTCCTCTAGACTGGAAGCTCTTGATCTTTCTTTGTGGATATATCTTTCTCCACTTTCCCATGTCACTATAGGAATGCTAAGTGTGAATTATCACTGGAGATTTTGGGAAGAGAAAAACCTCATGTCTAAGTGTTGTGGTTTTAATTCTGAAAGGAAGAAAATTCCTGGTAAATTGTCCTACCACTAATAAAAAACATCAGTAAAAGTCACTGGAGCTAGCTGCAGACATTTAATCACAATCTTTCTTCTTAATTGCAGTGTCAGCATGGAAGAATGCAGAAAAGCTTTTGTTTTCCCAGTGATGGTGATGTGACGAGGTGCACAATTTGTAAATTCAGGAATTCAGAGTTTTATGCCTTTAGTAATATTTCAAGGTATTATGTTTGTGTTGAGCCCTGGCTTGTATTGGCAAGAGGTTTTTAACCTTTGTGTTTAGAGCTGCCAGTTTTGCTTTACTGATTTTTTTGGTATTAGCCAAGTTGGGTTGTGTTAGCAGCTGTATTGGGAGAACCAAAGAAATATGCCTCAGTAACTTGGAATGACAGTAGTAAACAAAGATGGCAGAGACAGGCTGTAATATGAAGAGAAGCTACAAACATAAAAAATTGTGGCGTAAGGATGTTGAAGCTTCCTTAAAAACCAGTTCTGCTGTTTAAAAATATTTCACCTTGGCAGCAAAATGTTACTTTAATTTGCTGCTTGGCACTTTTAGTTGGCATTTTGTTGGTTTGACTGTAAGCCTCTGTTACAGTTCAGGTGTAGAACAGAAGAGCAATTTTCTGAAAGTGGTGCTCAGCTGTAAGGCAGCAGCAGTGAGATCCTTCCTCTGAAATGGGGCAGTCAGGTGATGGTGGGTCTGGTTGTGTTTGATGACAGAATTTAAAAAAAACAACAAAAAAAGCAGAAGGGTGCTGTAAACCCTCTCTAGGGGGCTGTCTGGCAGCTTGTGCTGTAGGACCAAGAGCAGAGAAGGCTTCTCTATCTGATGTCCATGTTGACAGAAAAAAATCTGGCTGACAATGAAGGAAAAGAAAGGAAAACAGAAGCAGACTGGACAAGAGGCAGAGAGTACTAATATTCCACATAGGGTTTGGTTTTTTTGACATATGTTTTACTATTTTCATTTCTGTTCTTCAGTGTGTGCTCAGAATGAGACCCATCGCATATACATCAATACAGTGCTTTACAAATATTCACTACAGCTTTAAAAAAATGTAGTTATTGTTGGGGAAAACCTGATAAATATTTTAACACAAAAATAGAGAATATCAGCCACCTATTCTGGACAGTTTGTCAGTCTTTCCAAGTTAGGCAATTTGGACAAGCTTTCCATTATTTTTGGACAGCTTCACTGGCATTAAACTGGTCTATCAGAAACATCACAAGTAATTTTGTCCAAGGGAAATCTTTGGGAGAAATAAGATGGTGCACTTTCCTTTGTATGGGAAAAGGTCATATATGAAAGAGGCTGACCTATGATGAACCAAGTCTTCCTTTTACTTATTTCACTTCTGTGTGAGATATCTTTGAGTGTTGGATGGGTTTTGTGATTAGCCTCCAACTTATATATTCGCGTTAGATGGCATCAGAGGACTTTAGCAACATGAACTTGATCACTGCAGTAACTTTTGGTAATTCAGGATATGGAAAAATAATGTTCCTATAGAGTGTATAAAAAAGAGACTGTTACTGTAAGAAGAAAATAAAGGGAATGCTAAAAGCCTGCCACATTATGAGTTTGTTTAGTAGCTGTAGTTTTATATTCTAAACTCATAAATGTAACACAAGAATAAGAGTTTGGGTAAACTACTGATGCAGTTGGGCTAGAACCAGCTCCTTGTCAAACAGAGGCTGGAACATCAGCCCTTTAAGATTTTCTCACAAGAAGGGTTGGAGAAGATAAGTTACTGATTGATAAGAAGTAGTTTACAAAAAGGGTGCATTTCTCCTAATAAATAAATTGGTCTGTATCAAAAGCAGCATGGTACTTGAGAGCTATGCAGTTTAAGTATTTAATTTAAACGTAACTTTGGCATTGTGTAATTTTAGAGAGAGATTACTGAAATAAACTTCAGTCTCTAGTCAAATGCTTTTTTTCAGACTATTGTACTTGCAATACTTAACAAGGCATGGATAAAAATTTTCAATGAAGCAGAAGAGAATAGTGAAAGTAGGGGCAGGGAGCAAGATTTGTGCTTTTTTCAGAGTGCATCTTGGCAATCAAAGCATGGGCATTTTCATCTGTTACTTCTTCTAGTTGTCAGATGTGGAATTAGATTGAATACAATCTGCAAAGATTTCCAAGGATAAAAATTTCAGTAAAACAGAAAATAGTAGGAAAAAGCTTGGTGAAGAATTTTTAACAAAGATAACCCTTTATTTATGATATGCAGGAGAGCTTCCTTCTCTTCGATTTTTAAGATAGTACTTACTTTATGACATGGCTACTTTTTATTACTGAATGGTGGCCATGTTTTCCTGGTTGCCATATTAATTTCTCTTATTTGATTTTGTCCAGTTGAAGAATATGTTACCCTGTTGTGCTTAATGACTAAAATAAATTACTTGTGCATATAGCTTTAAAATGTCATACCTGAAGTCTACTGGGTTTTTTTGTGGGGTTTTTTTTTGTTCCCTGACATGTTTCCTTTGTTAGACAATGAGTCATAAGCTGTCTCATCCTATTAATAGCTTGTTAATATTTAATTTCAAAGTCCAATTTTGTTAATGTACTGTATTTAGAGAAGCAGAATACTCCTAAGGATTTAGTAAATATCTAATTGTGGGTTTCAAGATAATTTTATCAGTTTAATTCATTGACTACATACAAATTGTGTGGATTAGCAAACAGCTTTCTAATAAAATTCTCTGTTTATTGGAGTGTGACAGTTTTTCTCTTGCAATAACACATGGCTCTGGATAAGTGTTCCTGTCAGCATGACTTGTGCATAGGGTTTTGTCATTCAGTTAAATCTTAGATCCTAGAGGTATGTGTTAAAAATAAGTAATTGCTAACAAGATCAACAATATGAATGCAGATAGTGCTCTTCAGTCATTTTTTGGTAAATATTTTGAAAGTAATTTTACATACCCTTGTAGTTAATGGCAATACAGTACTAACACCTATCAGGTACTAATTAGAGAAGCTCTCAGTTACGCTGTGAATTGAGGAAAGCTTTATATAGCAATTCTCAGTTGAATGTGCTGGGAGGATCCAAAACCTTTTCTTAGCATATCATACTTTGAAAGGTATTTCAGAGATGGTTAGGACGATGTTGACATGTTCTGATAGGGACTCTTAAAGCAAATGGAGGAGGAAGAACCTAACCCCCCGAAAGTTATAAAAAATCTGCTTTAAAAGTAAATTATTTCTATGTTTTTTTGTATTTAACAGAATAACGTTAAGACCAGAGATTTATTCCCAAGACTCTCATTACTTAGGAAAATTCATTATGTGTATTCAGATTGCCTCTGCAGTTCCTGCATCATCACACTCATTTTTACTCTCCTTGCTGTGCACTAATGTTTATCTTAAAACCTGCCTGATAAGAATTTAAATTCTCTTAGAAAAACATATCTATTATTCTTATGTGAGATTGATGTTAGATGTAGATTTTGTATTTACAGTATCTCACCTACTTCTATTTTTTGTTTTAATAAAAATAATGGCATGTTATGAAGTGTAGAGTGTCTGCACCATAGTGTTGATTCATTAGAAATAGTAATGCTTTAAAAAAAAAAAAGAAAACAACACAAAAAACCCACAAACCACAAAAAAAAAAATCTCCCCCCCAACAACTGTTTAATGCCCATGAGATAGTTGATTGTGTAAAGCTGAATATTCCCTTGTCAATCTATTAATAATAGAAGAGTTTAGTCATAATTGAACCAGGAATATGGATTAATAATAGGGTCATTATGAATTCTAGGTGAGGAGAAATGGCCACCTTAGCAGTGGCCTTCATGTCTGTTATGAGGTTTGACTTAGTGGTGCTTATAGGAAATAACATCTTCAAATTGGAAATCTGATGTGAGTAAAATAATATTTACTATATTAAGTGTATTTTTGAGCTTGTTTCATTTTATGATTAACAAAAATTAAGTCTTAATTTTGTTACAGCTTTTCTTCATGAGAATGTTATTTTATTTAAAAGACCTAAGGCACATTTTGTTTTAGATTTTACCCTAGTGTTCAATCAGCCTTTCAGTCTGGTCCTGATCCCAGAAACTTTGATGTGGCAGAGAGGCTCCCATTAAATTCATGAGGAGTTGAGCTAGCCTTTACCTAGTCAGAGTGTATTTGTGTGTGTGCTTGGTGGGCAAATACCCACTGGCCGCAGTTGGAACTGCAGGGATGATGTTTCACTGGCCCCAGTGTTACTGGATCGTGTTAAATTGCATTTTACTGTGTGACCCACCAAATACAACTGGAAGATATATTTGTGCCTTAACAGAGAAAAGTTTCCTCAGAGTGTTTGTAGGTTTTTAAGACAGCTATAAAAACTCAAGTTATGTTTGGATCTGTATGGTTAATGTTCATTAAATGTAGATAGGATCCAAAACTAAACTTTTAAGCATTAAGGAGTCACGTATTTTTCAGGAATTGTTTTCTGGTCTCATATGCTTAATCACTTTATTTCTGTTACCTGGCCTTATGACATGTTTTGAGATCCTCTGTGTGGCATTCTGTACTCTCCAGGAATTTCAGTGCAATATCATGTTTTCTTAATTACTTCATGCCAGTAACCTGTAGGTAGCAGAAGGTACTGTCTTGGGGGCTTAGAAGGATTTCCAGTAGTCTTTCCTGGTTAAAAAAAAACAAAAACAAAACAGACAAACCCAGAACAAAACCCAAAGAAACCAACAAAAATCCCCGCCATACATTTCTTAATGTGTTTATAGCTGGGTACTGACTAAAATGTGTGTATTACTCTGAGCTTTTGTAAGCTTTTCAGAGTATGTTGTTAGAGTGTGAAACCCAGGTGTCTCTCAGGCACTGGCATCAGGAGATAGCCTGCATTCCTTGTACACACAGGAGAACAAGTGGGACTGTTTGTATAGTGATATGCAAGAATTGCAGATTCAGGTTGACTCTGAGATGCCAGTGACCTGACATATAATGGGAACAATTTAATTTTCTTACCCGCTAGAAAGTTCTGTGATCGATCTGGGTGAATATTTTCTGATATTTTACTTCCTCTGCCTCTTCTCTGCAAAATAGTCTGTCCAGCCCCTAAATGTGCTGTTGCTTTTGTGTAACTTGTGCTCCCTGTGCACCTGGTCATCAGAGCTGAATGCCAGTAGATCAACACCAGCTTTCCCTCCCATTGATGCCTGGCAAGTAATGAGGATGATTCCAGACTGAGTACATAGCATCTTGACATGCACAGGCATGTGCAGCCTCTGGTTGCCGCGGGATATAGTTCAGGACCTGAGGAGTAAAAGTACATCGCTGAAAGACATGTTGAGGAAAGCAAATTTTAATACTTGACTCTTTTGCGGTCATGCAGTTCTTAAGTTTTGAAATCGTACACTGTTACTTGTGCCAAACTTTTGTCTTTAGTTATCATAAAATAAGTATTTTCCAGTTTCCTTTGAAGTCTGGCATGTTATCCTAGTGTTTTTCCTTTGCATCACAAATGAGTTTGCATATCTTAACACTTGAATGGCACAATTGTGCTTTGTCACTCCTAAATATACCTTTCTAGGTCTTTTATTACCACTTGTTAAAGGAACTGGGGCTCTAAGGCATATATTAAGGAAGATGTACAATTACTGTGGTGATGCAAATTTATGCTTCCAATCCACTGCAGTACAGATTGGTTTAGTTAACCCAGCACTTTTGGTGCCAATTTTCTAGAAAATGCTAGGAAGCAAAGTAGTAGGTTTCAGAAAGTCATTTTCATGGAAAGCGGCTGGCGTGAGTATATGTCTTGTATGTCTGCTCATGACGTCTAGTCAACTGCTGGGAATGTTACTGAAAACCAGTTTGGAAGAGCCTCTCTTAACACTCAGTTTAATATTACAAAGCAGGCATTCTTTTATTTGGTGCCAGGTGCAAGGAGGATCACTCCTCCTAACATGCACTTAAAGAGACAAAATAACACTCCTTATATACATTTCAGAAAATAAACTCCCTGCCTCTTACAACCCATCTGATACATACACAGTACAGGATGGTGTTTAGCATGCTTTGGATGGAGAGTTGAGGAATGTAGTTACGTATGTAGCAGTGGATATCATCTACCTTGACTTCAGGAAGGCTTTTAACACTGTCTCCCATAACATCCTCATCAGAAAGCTCAGGCAGTGTAGCTTGGATGAGTGGACAGTGAGGTGGTGTGGTGGTTTAGCCCTAACTGAACAATAACCAAACCACCCAGTTACTCCTCCCCAACTCAGCAGGATGGGGAGGAGAATCAAGAGAGAGTTGTAGAACTTTCTGGGTTGAGATAAGGACAGTTTAATAGAACCCCACAATGAGTAGGCAGTTACAGTGATGGCCAAAGGACAAAGAAAAATGAGCAAAACCCAATGCGCTCACCGCGCTCAGCCCGATGCTCAGCCCAACAACAGAACTGCAGTTCCTGCACTAGTTGCAGCACTGCCCCAGCCCAGCTGCTGCCCTTATATCCCGAGCATGATGGCACATGGGATTGAACAGCCTGGCCACACCCCCCAGGGGCAGCTGGGGAGAGTTAATTCTATCCTGGCCAAACCCAGGACAGGTGGATCGAGAGCTGGCTGAATGACAGAGCCCAGAGGGTGGTGATCAATGGCACAGAATTGAGTTGGAGGCCTGTGGCTAGTGGAGTTCCACAGGGATTGGTTAATGGGCCAGTCTTGTTCAACATCTTTATCAATGACCTGGATGAGGGATCAGAGTGTACCCTCAGCAGGTTCCCTGATAACACCAAACTGGGAGGACTGTCTGACTCCCCAGAAGGCTGTGCTGCCATTCAGCAGGATCTGGACTGTGTTATGAGTTGGGCAGAGAGGAATCTCATGAGGTTCAACAAGGACAAGTTCAGAGTCCTGCACCTGGGGAGGAACAACCCCATGCACCAATACAGGCTGGGGAATGACCTGCTGGAGAGCAGCTCTGCAGAGAGAGACCTGGGAGTCCTGGTTGATTATAAACTGAACATGAGCCAGCAACGTGTCCTCGTGGCCAAGAAGGTCAATGGCATCCTGGGGTGCATCAAGAAGAGTGTGGCCAGCAGATTGAGGGAGGTTCTACTCCGCCTCTGCTCTGTCCCAGTGAGGCCTCATCTGCAGTCCTGTGTCCAGTTCTGGGCTCACTGGATGTGATCGTGGCTGCAAGAATAGCAAATTGCTGCTTCTGATTGTGTTTGTGACTTTCTGAAGTGCTCAGCTTCTTGGTTATAGCAGCATTATTTTTTTGTTGTATCACTGCCTTGTCTAATAACTGGTATTCTTTTGCAGTTCCAGCATCCTTCCCAAGTTTTTGATGTTGGCAGTTGTGTAAGATTTGTCTTTTAAAATGAGGTTTGTATATATGTTATATAGTGGGTAGGATTGTTGGTGAAGTACCACATTTTCTGCTTGACTGGACTGCTATTGTTTTTTTGGAAACAGAGCTTAAATTTACAGCTTTGGAACCTGGTAAAAGAGTGGTTGCCTAAAACCAGTTTTTTTATTGTTGAGCTATTACATCATAGAGAGAAAACAATTTAGTGGTAATAATTAGTAATTTGACTAGAATAATAATGTGACATCATTTATTAGACAATAAAAAAAATAACTTCAAACTATATAGAAAACTACCAGCAGTATTGATAATAGACCTAAATGATATGTACTAAAATAATGACGTTGTAGTTTTGAAAACTACAAAGTCCAGTCAGTTTGCAGGTATTTGTTTCTAGTGTCTTCTCTTTAATTCTGCTTAGCAATAACCTACAACAGAGGTTGACTGTGACAATTTGGCACAAATGATGGCCTGACACAGAGGAAGTGGCATTACCTAACCAGAAAGCTGCATTGCATCTTACTTTTTGGGAAGGTCATCTTGTGAAGTTAACTTCCAAATGCAGGAAAATTCAGGGACATTTCCATTAACAGTGAAAATACCCAAACAACCAGGATCAGGTGCACTCCTGCTAATTTCTTCCTTTTTTTTTTTCTTTTAATTCTTTTATTTTTGATCAAGTTATATATATCTATTTTCAATCATTTTTTTTTTCTGGGTTAAACCAAAGCTTTTCNCTTTCTTTCTTGAGAGGAAGAGGGCACTCTTTCTCCAAATTCCTATTCATGCCTTAAAATAAATGAATTATTAATGTACAGTGGAAACTTCTGAGATGAATCTGAGTTTACTGTTCTCTGGGGCCATGTTCTGACCAAGATCTGCAAAATAGGTACCCAGGGAGGAGCATTCCTTTTTCTCTCTGTTGTCACTGTATTGTAGCTGTCATCATTATGACCCAAATCAGAGCTAAAATCCATGTCCCTGATTAGAGTCCCTGATTTTCAGAAGTATATCTAGCTGTATCTTTTCTCTTTCATTTTTGTGATGTGAGAAGATAAGAAATGCTGGAATATTTTTCAGAGTAGTAGAGCAATCTAAGTATTTTTTAATTTATGATATTTTCAGTCACTGGTGGGAGGCTGACAGTGAAACTGGGAGTGCCCTATTGAGCATCAAAAATGCTTTCCCTGTATATGCCAAAGTTATGAATGATTATCTTAAATAGTATATCTAGATAGAACTTTTGATATCTTTCACCTTTTGGAAGTGGATGCCAGACTGCAAACTTTACCTTCAATGTATAATTGTTTGCCTTTCCTGCTGTTGTGGCCATCCCTGCAAGCTAGTGCCCAGAGCATAGGCATAGGAGGAATTATTGTGCTTAATTGTAGGTTAATAATCGTATTGTTAAAACTTGGTATTCAGAGGGTACATAGAGACAGAGAGATGGCTGCTCCAGGACAAACTACATTTCTAAGGCTGAACTGTGTTAGAGAAAATAGGTTATTGCTGGATCATGCTGCAACAGACTTCTGTTGAGGCACTCAGAAAGGTTTAAGGGTGGTAGGAAGGTTAGGAAAGTGTCATGTCCTTGTAGAGAAATCAGATAATGAGAGTCAGCATAATCTAAAGTACAGAAAAAAGAACAGATGTGCCTAATATATGCCTGATATTGTACCAGACGAAAAATCCTAAACATTGCACTTTTAAAAAACCGTTAAACCACAAACCCACCAAAAAACTTGCCTTTGACCTCCCCCGAAACCTGGGATGCTTGAATGGATGAGGATGTTTATTTGAATGTTTAACTGTACCTGTGAATAGTAAAGTCACAAAAAATAACAAAAGATGTCAATGTTGTAGCTGTTTTTGGTTTTCAGTTCTACAGATGGGGAAAAAGCATCTGAAAAAAAATCTATGTCTGTGATCACTATGACTACAATGCATCATAGGAGAAAAAACCCCACAGATCCTGAGCGTTTACTAGAATGAAGTTGGTGTGGTGGGGTAGTTGTGGAGACAAGTGTGCTTGGCCCATATTGTTTTGAGCATCTAGAAACTCCTGTCAGCTTTACTCTGAATTAGTACTTCTGTGTCTATGAAAACCTCCATTCTAGCTTCACAAAACCTAAGTCAGAGACATTCCAGTGAAAATCATTGTCATATTATAATACCTTTTATACTGAACCCCAGAGAAAATGGTAGGAATTGTAATAGATGATACAAGGTTGGGACATCCCTTTTTTCTATTGTAGCTAGCAACAGGACAAGGGGTAATGAGATGAAGCTGGAACACAAAAAGTTCCATTTAAACATAAGAAAAAACTATTTCACTGTGAGGGTGACAGCACTGGAACAGGCTGCCCAGGGAGGCTGTAGAGTCTCCTTCCTTGGAGGTCTTCAAGACCTGTCTGGACATGTAACTATGCAACCTGATCTAGGTGAACCTGCTTCTGCAGGGGGATTGGACTAGACAATCTCCAAAGGTCCCTTCCAGCCCCTACCGTTCTATGATGCTGTGATTCTATGAAATACTTTGTTTTGGTGAACAAGTTAAAACTTGTGGTTTTTCCCAACCAGAAATGAAGCACCTCAACAGTCTCTCACTCGGTGCCCCCATCCACCCCCACCCCCTTTAGGATGACAGAGGTCCCAGCAAAATGGGAGGAAAAAGATAAACAAGGTTGTTGTGGATTGAGACAAGGGCAGGGAGGGCTCACTGCCAATTACAGTTCTGGGCAAAACAAACTCCAGTGCTTGACTTAGAGAGGAAAATAGGAAAGTTTATTCTGCTAGCTACAAGAAACAGAACAGAACAAAAAACAAAAGGGAGTAGGTTGATTGAGAAAATTACAACCAGCGCTTCAAGATCTCCCTCCCCCATCCGTCCTTTCTTCCCGGGCCCAGCTCACTGCTCCTGTTATCTCTACCTCCTGCCCCCTCAATGGCTCAGGGAGGCAGGGAATGGGGGATGTGGTCAGTCTCTCACAGATGGGCTTTGCCCCTTCTCTCTTCTCAGGTGAGGACGACTCCTTGCATTCTTCCCTTGCTGTAATATGGAGTCCCTTCCCCAGGACATGGTCCTTAACTTCCCTGGTGTGTGTTCTTCCCAGCAGCTACAGCTTCTGCCAATACAGGGTCCCTCACATGGGACACAGTCCTTAGTGAATATCTCTGGTGTGGATTCTTCCCCACAGTTGCAGCTTCTGCAGATACAGGGTCCCTCCGTCGAGACACCGCCTCTTCTGGGCATAATTTGAATGAGCTTCTTTGGCGTGGGTTCCTCCCCACACTTACAGCTTCTGTGAATATGGGGTCACTCCCATGGGACACAGGCTCCTCTGGCCATAGTAACTGCCCCTGGCACGGGGTCTTTAACTAAGAGAATCTTTAATGAAATCTTTAATTAAATGCAAACAAATCTCTGCTTCACCAGTTCTCTCCATAAGATGCAGGGAAGTCTCTGCTCCAGCACACCTCTTCCTCTCTTCCCTCACTGACCTTGGAGTCCGCATGGTTGCTTCTCTCTCTCTTCCCACTTTGTGCACCACCACCAGCCGGAAAAGAAGAAGGACGGAAGAAGAAGGAGCAGGAAGAACCCTTCTCTTCCAACTTCTTAAAAAGTGATCGTTGAGGTATCTAATTGGCTCAGCCCCAGCAGTGGGTCTGGCTCAGAACTAGTGAGAGTTTTGAGCAACTTCTTACAGGAACCATCTTTACAGCCCCTTCCCTCTTACCAGAAATGTCTGTCATGTCAAACCATGACAGTCTGATATATTTATCCAGCTCTGTTGTTAAGTGGTAGGTTATTTTGTGGGTTTTGTGTTTTGTGTTTGTGGTGCATTTTTTTTAATTACTTTTTGTTGTTATACATTCAGACATATTTATAACACAACCAGGATTATTTTTGTAACACAGATTTCAGAGTGATCTCAGATGATATAGGAGTGGAGTGTGGTAGGACTTCTTTGGTTGTGTTTCCTTTTACCACGCAGCATTAGCAACTTCTAAGTCAATGTAAGTGCTTTGATTTTAAATATGCCAAAGTAATTTTAAAAGCGTTAGCACACAAACCAAAATGTCTTAAAAATAATTTAAAATTCCTCAATATAAATACGTGTAGGAAATTTCGGCACTTAGATGAGATTATCTTAGTTTTTGTTTGTATATTTGGTGGTATGTGTGCTGGGATTTCTTGGCTGTATTTATAAACACTGATTTCTATCTTTTTTCCGTTTCCTGGTGCTGTAGTACCTACGCCCTGCTGTGGATTTATATAGAATTGTTCTGTGTTTCAAAATTCACTCATTCTCAGCCACAATTAGTGTAGTCTTTATTAAAATCTTTTTTAATTTATATCTCTAAGATGATATGATGTTAGAAATGAATGTTAAAATCCAAACAGAATATATGGATTTTTTGTGTGTGTGTGTTTGGCTTAATTTTGGACTTATTTCCTTTGTGGGATTATGATGAAGGCATGGGGAGAACTTGTGTTTTAAAAATGAAGTGTTGAGATTAAAAAGTAGAGATATCAATAGTTATTTCAGATTTATTTAAGTGTACTGGTTCTATCTGCTGGTGTTTGTTATCTGATGCAGAGATGGGGACTAGGCTGCTGAGAGGTGTGTACTTGTTGGTAGATTGGTGAGTGGATTATGCAAACCCACAGTTTGCTGAGGATTCCCTCAAACCTTATGGCAGAGGGTGGAGAACTTAAAAATCCTTTTATGCCTGAATCCAGAGGTGTGGGTTTTTTGGTTTATTTTCTGTAACAATGATTTAGGGCCAATGGCAGTGATGTAGAAGAGCACAGTTAGAGTCCTCTTAGCAATGGCCCGTTTCTTTGCAGGATGAAGATGAATGAAAATTGTACATCTTGGAGAAATCCTGTGATACATGTCTCTATTTTTAGCTGTAACTATTAAAAACTCATGCATATTTAATAGTAAAAGTATTAATCTATAATGGGCCTCATCTTTATTTAGTTCACTTTGTACTGTTGTCTTTTCATTAATTGTTCATTTAGGTTCTAAAGGGTTTCTGCTTCATTTAATGCAGAAACTGAGGAAAGCAGCCATTGTAGCAGTAATACTGCAAGACAAAAAAATTGCAGATGATGGTCACTGAACTAAATAATGAATTTTAATGTGTATTCACAAGGCAAGGAAACATTTTCCCTTCTAGTTATCTCTTTGAAATTTGGTGTGTGTCTCTGAGCTTTTAGCCTGTTCCCCGAAGTAGACTGTGTTTCTGTAAAGCTGTGGACCTCCTGTCTGACAGCTTTGGTGATTGCTCTGCAGCTGTTCAGCATTAAGCAGACAGGAACTCTGTATTGTGTAGAGTATGTCTAAGTGTCCTACTGATGTTCTGGCTACACCTTAACAAATGCAGGCACGTTTTGTTAGTAACCTTTTGATACAAATCAAATCACAGAATCCTAGGGTTTGGAAGGGACCTCTAGAGATCATTTAGACCCCACAGGCTCAAGCAGTTCCACCTAGATCAGGTCGCACAGGAACGTGTCCAGGTGGGTTTTGAAAACCTCCAGAGAAGGAGACTCCACAGCCTCCCTGGGCAGCCTGTGCCAGGGCTCCCTCATCCTCACAGTAAGTTTGTTTTTCCTTAAATTTAAGCGGAACTTTTTGTGTTCTGGCTTTTGTCCATTACCCCTTGTCCTGTCACGACAGTACAGAAAAAAAGGACTGCCCCATCCTCTTGACAAGCAACTTTAAAATACTTGTAAGTATTAATGAGATTTCCATAAGTATTAATGAGGTCCCTGAATTCATCTGACTCATATGGTTGCAGAAGAGCATTTATCCAGAATGTAATAACTACATACCAGTCTGACTTCTTTTTACTGAAATCAAGAAGCACTATGGCCTTTGAATAATCCAGCTAAAATGTAGGATTAAAATTATTTCAGTAGCCTTTAAAAATAAAATAGTAAAGCATTTGGTGTGTAAGAATTCTGTTGTAGTGGTCAAGAATGAAATTCTGAGCTAAATTATATTTCTGGGGAAAATCCAAAGTAGAATATAAAATTGCAGTTTGCATTTCTTTATCAAAAGTTTTTAGGTTTGGAAATACTTGTATGTTACTATTTTCTGGTTTATAAAAAATAACCAAGCTGAAGTGGAGTGAGTATTAGAAGTGATGTATCCTGTATGTACAGATGGCAGTGTCATTGACACCTTGTTATATAGCCTTAGTGACTTTCTATTTGGGTTTATTGAAGCTCAAGATCAGTGTCTGTGTATAATACAAACAGTAAAAATGGAATGCAGACAAATAGCTGTTTTTTTATTCTTATTCTTGACTTTTTTTGAAGGTTACAGGGAAACAGTGTAAGAGTGTAGAGCAAGTGAATTTTCTGGAGGAGGGAAATCTTTAAGGCCTAACATCTCTAGTTTCTGCAAAGATTACATTCACTTATTCAGTTCTCTGCAATACTCATAACTTGATAACACTAAACAAAATCAACACTGCATTTTAGCATTGAGTTACGGTGGTAATGCTGGAAGTTCTGCTCAACAAAGCGTATATGGGCATGTGGCTTGATATGTACATTTTAGCTACAAGTTTGTATCTGTTTTGAAATGTTATAAAAATGGGAATTTGAATAAAAGCTGTTTAAAATAAATTCCTAGTGCTGTAATGACAAAAAAGAGAATATTGAAATGTTTTTTACTAATGGCACTTGCTCTTGAAGGATGTGCCTTGTATTGTCAGCAAGTCAGAGGCATTGCTTTTGAGATGACCTAACAATTCTTCTACTACTCCTGCTAGTTTCAGGGACATCTTTGGTTGGTGATTGCTTAGTATGTAATATTTGTATCTATTATATGTATAGCAGATTAAACTATGTAAATAGCAGATATATAATATATGTTGCAGATTACAACTGGTAAAAATGCCAGGAGGGTAAAAGGGGCAGGAGGGTGGAAATTTGAATCTGTACTGATGGACAGTTCACTCCAGCAAAATTTGTCAGTTGTTAAAAATAATATACATACTGATTGTACGTATAGTTCATTTATAAGACTTAGGTACACAAAGCTTTCGTTGGTTTTGGTTTTATTTTACTTTGTGTTCTTAAGGAGTCCAACTGAATCTCTTTTGACATTTTATACCCTCGCTTCCCCATCAGTTTTGCCAGCCTAGGACTTCTAAGAAATGGGAAATTGGGGAAATTACTTACAGACCAGTAGGCACTCTTTTAAATTTTCTACTTTTAGTCTGTTAGCACGTTTCAGTTATAAAATTCTTGAATTTGAAATTGGTGAATATTGGTTTTACACAAAGAAAAGCCATTTTTCAAGTTGATAATATCCTCTTTGTGACAAAAATAAATAAGATGATGAATTGGTGTGCTGCTTTGAGAGGATCAGAGCATTCTTGGGTGTCCTAATAATGTGGGAATTTCACAGAATGAGACACGTGCCTGTTCGATGGTGATTTGATGCCAATTGAGTGAGTGTCAGTTTTGCATGGTAGAAAACTGAGCTTATACAGGCTTGATAGTGGGAATGATTGTATTGCATTTGGGTTTGAATGGGTGAAACAATGACTGTTCATTCATGTTCATCATATATTCTAGGGATTTCCGTCAGTGTAGAATGGATTTCCAGTTTAAAATAGAATAAAAATGAATATACATAATTGCTTATTGCATAGTATATGTACTAGCTTTCAATAACTGTCGAATAAATACTTAGACTCTGTTGAGTATTGCTAAAATACAGCTGTCTTTCATGGATGTGACATTCATTGAATAGTGTCTGCGTTGATATGGATTGCAGATACTTGGAATGAAACTGTAGAACTACTCTGATAGTAAGTGGTAAATAATTGTACTGCTTCTTTTAAGTACATAATTTTATAAATGGCTTTTTGAATTGTGGCTCTTTTGGCCTGGCAATTTTCCTTTTTTCAAAGGAACACATCTTTGCGGTTTGTCAGGCGGTTTGACATTGTACTCTCTTCTGGTTATGCATTTGTTTACTTTCCTGGACAGACAAATGCTAAATTGGTCTTTTCTGTAGAAGTTCTGTATTTTGGTCTTTACTATCCCTTTGTTGTAAAAAAGCTGTGGGAGGAGACATACAATTGGGGAACTTTGGCTATTGCTGCTGATACTCTGCAAGTCCTAAAGATAAAGGAGAATTTCAAGGGAGTTGAATGGGCCACACATTTTTCTTGTCATTTATGTGCTCTTGCGGACTTTTACACATATAAGTATGAGCATATATTACAGCTTATTCACAGAATAATTTGATTCACATTTTCCCATTGTGTGACAAAATAACTTCTCACAGAAGTTATATTCTTTCTTTCTGGTATAGACATTTGAAGGGGGCTATATTTTAGATGGATTGTGTGACCTGATGTCAGAAGACTAAACTGAGAGCAACTGCATCAGTACTTCAAGGGAAATTTTTCATGACAGCCAATCGACAGCAACTAGCAGCAGATACATCAGAGTAATGAACACTGAAGATCAAACCTCTGGCAGTTGAAGATTCTGATTTTAAAGTTTATGTAGCCTAATATTGTTGTATCATGGATTATCCAAGGCCTTAATTCATGATATTCTGGCTTTAATGGTTAGATTTCTGTACGATCAATCTCTGCCTCGTTTGTCCACTCAATTCTTTGAGGTGTGTTGCTGCAAGTAAGACTATGGAAATAAATGAACTTGATTAAAGTAGTTGCCATTCTACAGGGAGACTGAGGGGCCGTATCATAAGTACTGAGTGTAGCATTTTGGCTATGAAATTGCATTAAAATTTCCAGCCAAGTTTTGGGGTTTTCATGTGAATAGCCTAAAGGATAAGAATGTATCTGGTACTTTTCTCTTAAATTTATATGCAGTTTTTACCTTGCTGTTTCTGGTGAAAGACAGGGATGAGTTTTAGGCCAAAGGCATCCTCTTGTATATCTGCAGAGCGACACTAAGATGCACCTGCAGGCCAGTCAGACCTCACAGCCTGACAGCCACAGCAGAAAGAATTGTATGAATCCTCCATAATCACTTCAGTGCAAATTCAGACAGTTTATCCAAGCTCACGGTATTGAACACTGTAGTTCACCTGGTTGACTTAGCTTGTTTTAGGGCTGACTTACTCCATCTTAGTTGCAGGGAAGGCAGAGCAGGAACATGATGCATTTGTCTGCCCAGTCAACACAATATGTCAGTGAGCACACTCTAAAACTGGAATAACTGTAGGCATGCCAAGCTATACATATTTCTGTCTATTTATTTGCACACTAGTCTCTGGATACATAGTTATGACCTTTTACTCTTTTGACTAGTGGCCAGATCTTCTGTGCACCAGCTATCTCTGTGCTGAAGCTTTTGTGTCAGAATACTGGAAGTTGTGCTGAAATCACAGCTACTGGGCAGGGCGTGTAGATATGTTGGAGGTACACAAAACCCTTCAAACTGATGGTCTATATAATAGGCTTGAGCAGTAACTTCTGGTTGATGTAAGAGAGTCACAGATGGTGGAATGGAAGATGTAAGCCTTATTCAAGCAGTTAAGGTAATATAATAATATGAGAGTGAGTTTTTTTCTAGCTAGATACAAAATTGTTTAGGATTGACTTGACAAATGAGTTGTACTAAAATGCATTGAAAAAATATGAAATAATTATTCTGTTACAGTCTGAATTAACAGAGCTTTTATTTGGTGAAATAATGTGCTGCATAGACTGTTTTTTAAAAATAGATATTTATGCTCAACTATATGTTTTTTTCCTTAGGGAAGATTTTCAGCCAGTCTAAATTATGTGGTGGTTTTGTAATCTGAGCTGAAGTTTAACATCCGAGTTGAGTCACCAGATTTGAGTCCAAAGGAGACTAAAATATGCATGCACACGTTCTTTTCTTCCTCTCCCTTTCCTGTATGGCAACATCCCTATGAAATTTCAGCACAGTAAATTTTAGCTTTACCTTATGACATCTGAGTAGTTTCCAGAAGTAGATTCCGGTACTAGTTGTGATTTCCCAGCAATGACTTCAGAGGATGATATAGCAGGCTGAAGCCAGGGTATTTTCATCATAGTTTACTCTTGTTTTGCTGTTTTGCCAGCGGCTCAGAGCACGGCAACAAAGGAAAAGGGTTACCTAGACAAAATTCTGTCTTCTTTTGCTTAGCCTCAGGTTGCTCCAACTTCCTCCACAGATCAAGAGTGGGAGTGATTTTAGTAGTCTGACTTGGATTTTGGAGCAATCCCTGACTCTTCACTGATGAAGAGACCAGCTACCTAGCACGGCCACCTGGCCAGTGTAGGGCATGTAATTTAATCTGACACTCCCATGGAGATGGTTTGAATTGACAAGTCACAGAATCTCAAGGGCCAGAAGGGACCTTGAAAGATCATCTAGTCCAACCCCTCCAAGTCAAAACATTGATCTTAGGAGAAGATTTACACTGCTGCATCTTTCAAGATGCTTCATTTGACTTTCTTGGTAATATTCTTGATTAAAAAGGAAATTGAGTTAAATGGTCCTGCACATATTTCTGGAAACCAACATGTGTTTAAAATTCTTCCATCATCAATGCTTTGGGCTAAGCTGCTTCCAGTAGTTGTCCTATTATGAAAGTTTAGAGGGCATGGTTAGAGGAGATCAGCAGAAAAAATGTTTCTGGCTCTAACTCATCTCTTTACACTTCTGAATAGAACAATTTATATTTCAAGACAGTTACTATCCAATTAACTTACAGTTGAATTAAAGTAAATTTGAATTTTACTCAATTTAACAGAAATGAAAGAACATTTAAGTACTTAAACTACATCTAAGTTCTACGTCAGTTATCATGATATTTTTCTGACTTTTTAAAATATCTTTTCAAGAAACCCCAAATTAAAGAAATATCCATAACTGACGATTCAAGGAAAAGCAATGAATACAAATTTATTCTCAAATGTGAAAATTAGAAAATCTGGGAAAAAACAAGAGACTTATTTCCCTTTTGTCCTAAATATCCTTGTAATTAAAAAGGAAAATGTGTCAGAGGTGTAATGATGTGATTTTTGAAGTTTATGACATCTCTATTTTGCTTTTAATTCAATTACAAAGTCTCTGGGTCTAGAATGATCACTATTTTTGCCTCCACGATATCCATCACTGGGCTCGTTTGTGTCATTTAGGTGCATAATTTATTTTTTAAAACACGCAAACCTAATGAGCACTCAGGCATTCTAAGTAGCAATATTGAACGGTTATGATTGTGTTTCACCTGAAAAATCTCATCAGTTTCCTGCTTGATGTTGATGCTCTGAATTCTGCAGCCATGTAGTATAATGGTTATTATAGATTTGAAATGCTAAACTTGATTTACAAGTGGAAAAATAATAAATATTCATTACATTATACAAGTTGTTTATTTTATGTACTGAAGAATCCTAAAGACTTAGGGTATAGTCATGGTCATGTAAGAGACCTCATTACCCTCTACCTGGTAAATAACAGAAAAATACAGATCCCAAATAGCTAATTTTTTCATAAATACCAAAGCAATTTATATTCATCTTTACCTAGATGCATTAAGAGGAAGCATCCAAATAGCTTAGCTTAACTTAAATCTGATACAATGTTAACTAATGGAGAAAATTCCTAAAAATCAGACCATAAAATACCTTCTGAGAGAAATTGCATTGTGTGGATCACAGGAAACTGGAGTAGAAATTCTAGGAAGTAGTCCAGAAGGAATAACAAGAAAAGGACATCTGGGCAGACAGATGAAGCTTTTATCTTTTTTTTTTTTTTGTCTGTACAGAAAAGGATGCTTCATGTCAACTTTATCTGGTTTTAATTGGTTTTGGTTTTTTTTTAATTATTTTAATAGACCAAATCTGTGTCTCCAAATAGTTGTAGAACTACTAGAATGTAGGCCTGAAAGGAAATGTAAAGAGCTGTTGAGTTCATCACTTTATCTTGGACAATATCTCTTACTTATGATCTTGCTGGGTATGTAGCTGGTGAATTTTACTGGGAGAGGCTCCTCTGTCCTGCTGGCAGAGGAACACAGCAGCTCTAAAGGAGCTTGGAAGCTCTAGTACTGAGAGCAGCCTAAATGCAGACTGATTAAGCTATATGACTTGACTACATGATTAACCATCACTGCTTCTTAGACAGGTTTTGCAACTGACAGTGAATTCTGATTGTTCTGCGTCTGTCAGAGTTTCTAGTAAGTTTCAAAACAGTACATGGATAGCTGGAAATGGACTGTAGTCATACCTTATTCCAGAAAACAGGTTAGTTTTGAGTTCTGTGGGGATAAAAATACCCAAATTCTGAATTTATTCCGTGTTTTCTTTTCTCAGCCACTTAGAGCTCAGAGCTTGTCAGTTTGAGCCCTTTATTTATAGCATTTGTAAATCTTTGTATAACAAGCAAAGACTGTCAAATAACAGTGCAGTGTTGCACAGCATATAATTGGGAAACCAGCATGTTTTCTATTCTTCATATTCTTCATGTATATGATAATGTATATTCTGCCTGTATAATGTTGTGGATTGTCTATCTCAGCATGGAGTGGCATTTGAGAGCAGCAACGCTGGTGACGTGTTTGAAGCACAAGTCCTGTGAGAAGCAGCTGAGGGAGCTGGAGTTGTTTAGGCTGGAGAAGAGGAGGTTAAGAGGAGACATGATCACTCTCTACAACTACCTGAAAGGAGACTGTAGTGAGGTCAAGGTCAGTCTCCCAAATAAAAGTGGTAGGACAGGAGGAAATGGCCTCAAGTTGCACTAGACAGGGTTTAGATTGGATTTTATAAAAACTTTGTTGAGTATTGGAACAGGCTGTCTAGTGAATTGGTTCAGTCCTCATTACTGGAGATATTTAAAAGGTACATACATGTGGCTTTTAAGGAACATGGTTTAGTGGTGGGCTTGGCAATGTTAGTGTTATGGTTGGACTTGATCTTAAAGGTCTTTAGAACCTAAAGGGTTCAATGAATATTGGGAGAATTTGGAGGCCAGCTGTGCTGGACAGTTCTTCCAGCCCATCTGATGCACAGCACCAGATACACCAAGGTGTGGAGTGTTGCCCAAGGGTCTCCCTGCTGAGCTTCGCCACCTGCCAGCCACACTGCCCACTACACTGCTCTTGCAGGTGGTGTGAGTTGCCATGCAGTCATGAGAAGCCAGTACCTCAGTTAAATGTGTTAGTTGCTGCTTCCCCAACAGCAGCCTCAGCTGCCTGCTTCGAGAGCAAATGTCGTCCAGTGGATGAGCGGTTGTGCTCTCAGGGCCAGCCCTATAGGGTTGGTTTACAGTAAATGTGGTAGGAAGAGGCTGTTAGCAAGACCTAACAGTTTAATGTTTGACTGCATGTCAAAAATAGTTTGTTTCTTTTCCATCTCCTATAGTGAAGAAGGTTTGCCAAAGGGATTTTTCTTGTCTGTATTTTGTGTATTAATTGGAATTTTTTCCCGATTCTAGTTCCTCTATGATTAGTAATTGAGGTGTATATTTAGATAGAAATAATTCTGAACTTGTGCCAGTTAGAGATTAAGAAGAAATCAGTCATATTTACCTCTAAGCTGCTTGTCGAGTATTGAAGAAAATGCCATGATACAGATAAGCAGCTTTGGTACAGGTTTCACTTTTCAATTAAAATACTTTGCTGAACTTAGTTGCTGCTGCTTGCTCAAATGCCTATATTTTCCCAATGCTTTTGATTCAGTTTTGACATTTGAGCTTGTTTTCATGAAACAATATGCCTTGCCAGCCTGGTCTGATACTTAGTGAAATCACTGCTATGATCACATTCAGCCTGATTAGCCAAACCTTCATGGCAAGGCCAGTGCACACAGCTAATTGGGGATGTTATCTCTACAGTATAGTCTGGTGTTGCCGTTGCTGGCAACAGTACCTGGCAGTCCAGACTGATCTCCCAGCTTACCGACTGCTGAGGGGAAAAGGATCACTGCACACATGGTGTGGATGATGCTTAGTCTCCCCTTTATTGTTTATGTTATGCCCTTATATCTGCTGGCACAAGCACCTCCTCTCTCTCCGCCCCGTGCCAGACCTCTCACTTCCTCTTCACCCCTCGCGTTACAATTCGAGATGTTCCGGACGCCTACTGCAGTCTGGATGCAAGTGTTGTTTCAGTGGTACTTTGCAGGAATTGAAGATGGAAGAATAATTCTTATTTTTAGTCTGTGGCAGGATGTATGTGTTAGTGTACCGTTAGTTATGTTATTAATAGCAGACATTGAGAATTGTTAACCAAATGTCCGATAGGCAATTCCTTTTGTAGGCGAGAAGGCACTGTGTAAGGTTTTAATCTCATCTTCAGACTGGATGTTCGGATTGCAAATAATTAAAGTAGGAGCTCTTTTTTTCCCTTCCATCACTCCTTATGGTTTGGGTCTTACAGCAATCACCTTTTCCCCTTTTACAATGTGAGTGTCAGATTTCTCTCTTTACAAATCTCCTTAATTAACCTCCCAGTTTACTGGAAAGTGCTACGTAGCAGACTACTATCTGACGCTAGGACTCCTGTACAGCCTATTTCACTGAATTTAGAAAATACTCTGAAAGTTTACAAATCCTGAAATTTTTTGTTGTCTTTTACATAATAGGAGATCATTTACACGCAAGTTTAACTTGTTTGTTGCAAATTGATTTCAGTTGCTTGAAGTTATGTGATTAGTTGGGATCATTGTTTAAATTATTACTTCAAAAAGCTTGGATTTATGAATTTCATCCAATCATAGAATGATAGGGGTTGGAAGGGACCTTTAGAGATCATCTAGTCCAACTCCCCTGCAGAAGCAGGTTCACCTAGATCAGGTCACATAGGAACATGTCCAGGCCGGTCATGAAGAGCTCCAAGGAAGGAGACTCCACAATCCCTCTGGGCAGCCTGTTCCACTGCTCTGTCACCTGAGCAGTGAAATAGTTTTTTCTTATATTTAAATGGAACTTTGTGTGTTCCAGCTTCATCCTATTACCCCTTGTCCTATTGCTAGCTACAATAGAAAAAAGGGATGCCCCAACCTCCTGACACCCACCATTTAGATATTTGTAAATGTTAATAAGATCTCTCCTCAAGTCTCCTCTTCACTAGACTAAACAGCCCCAGTTACCCAGCATTTAGATATATGGTTTACTTTACTTTCAGAAAGTTTAATGATGACAGTGATTCACCAAAGTCGTTCTCATTGGAACTTCAGAAAATGGACTATTGCAAAGAAGTTAGGTGTTTTTCTCTGGCTGTTCTCATCTCTCAAACTGTGGGATACTCGTAGCTAGTGCAAGTTCGTTCTCATATGTCCTTAAACATGGATGAATTTGTCCATCTGCTAGATATAAATTGTCAATATGTTCCACCAAATGGCAATGCTGCCCAAAGCACAGTGTACTGCTTTGCTGCTGAAGGAAATTTTTTCATCGCTTCTATTAAAGCTTTATCTTTAACTTCTAATCCTCCTGCGTGAAGCTAACTTTGCAGTGATTTTACTGCCGTAAACCCACTGTATACATTAGTTCAAAATTGTGTAGATCTCTAGTTCTGAACAGACACTAATTAACTGTTAGCATTTGCTGTTGTCCAGGTCACAAAGTAAAAAAGAAATGTGACAAAAATAGAAAGAAAGAAAAAGGAGGGGAGATTGTAGTGACTGTTTGATCCCTGTGTGTTTCTCTGGCTTGTAGGGAAGTTACTCACTATGTCTTGTTTATTCTTCTGGTCTCAAAGTCATCCAGGATGTTTTGATCTAGTGAGTGATCCTCTGCTTAGAGAAACAAGGTGCTGACTTCCCTCACTCCCATTTAAGAAGGCCCTTTATACCAAAGTTTCCTTTTCATCGGTGACACTGGTGTCAGACGCAGAGCATGTTGGAACGTGACAGAAGAGGAGTTAGTGAACCCTGCTGACGTCCAGCACCAAAAATAAAATGTTTTGTATGTGCAGCCAAAACATTGCTCATGTCAGGAATGTCTGTCTTGCATACTTTGCGAAGTAAATATGGTAATCTTCATGTCACTGCTGTATGTGTAGAATTATTTAAGTGAATTTTTTTAAAAACTATTTGATGCTCCACCATGTACAGAATGTGATGAATACACTGGGAGAGTGTGCATACTGAAATGTTATTAAAAAGAAAATTGAAGATGAGTGATAGGAAATAGAAATGAAAGGAAGAGGCAGATTTTGGAGATTCATCATGTGGGGAAACAGGAATGAACAGGAAAAGAAAACCCTCAAAATATGAAAATGCCCTTTTTAAAAAAAACTAAACAAAACACCCAGATTTTTCTTAATCCCAGTCTTGGGATCTGTAAGTACTCTACTTGTTTTTTCTTTTTAATAATTAAATTTCTTTTGACCTTAGAGTCAGAGATTTCTGTTTAATAAACCGATTGTCAGGCATTTGATTGATAATGGTAGTGTACTGTAGGTTTAATTGCAATTATAATACTATGGAAGTGGCCAACCAATCCATTTACTTCTTGTGTGCCTGACCTAATTCTGCATTACAGGCTTCCTTGCTTGGAACAAGGAATGCTATAGCAGGTGACACTCAGCACTGTGTCAGACAATGCTTGGGTTATTTTAAGAGAACAAATATATCTGCCTATGATAGCTGATGGTTATGATATCAAGAAGAAAGCCCAAGAATAATATGCAGGTAGCTCTTTGCTTTTTTATTACGTGTACATGTGCACATTTGTCTTCTATGTTGTTATTTGTATGTATAAAAAGAAGGAGATCTTTACTGCTGTGTACATCCATCACAGAAGGCGCTATAGTGAAATAATTAGTGTTGTCACTGGTTAAGTAGCAATCTCATCAGAAATGTTGAAATACTATTTTCAAGTTGTCTGAAGAGTGCAAGGAGCCCAGGGCACAATTTCTTCCCAGTGAGCTCTCAAGTGACTACTGATCAGGAGGACTGCTTTGATTTCTTTTGGCTTTGGAGGAAATACATGGTTCTTATTCCAGGTATATATAGAGAGTATGAAAGATTGTTTTCACAGTTTTGACTGAAAAAAACATTAACAGAAAAATCAGTTTATTTTGAAAGCAAATGGTTATGACAAATGAAGACTGATCTTTTTTCTCTGTAAAATAAATGATCAGTTCATATAAACTACAGCTTTTGAAAAAGGCAAGCAGCTTTGGTCAAAGTCATGTTGCTTAAATAAGGAAATTTTCATATTCTTTCTAGGGCAAGAGGTTCCCCATTGCCGATTCTATCTATGAACTGTTCCCTCTGTTTTAGTACTGTACTATTCTTGTTTTTCCTTTCTGATAATTTCTCTTAGGTTGTGAGTAATGTGAGGGCTTGTTTTCAAATGGTATTTCTTGCAAGTCACGCTTCTAAGGGTATGTTGTGATGACATTGACATGACCGCACAGATAAACTGGCATGGGCTAATTGAGTATATCTGTGGTCTTACAGTACTCCATGGCCTGATGTATCTTTGTATGGTATAGAGAATCTCAGAAATTATGCTTTGTATCTTAAAAAATAAAATCCTTTATAGTAGCATGAAACTGTGACACCATATTTCTACTGAAGTGTGTCCAGCTTTATGAATATCTCCAACACTTACAGATTCTGAATGTACAGTGTATAGAGAATATTGTTGGAAAATGACATATCTAAGTGAAAGTACATCATATACTGCTGTCGTTTCTGTGGTGGAAAGTAAGTTCAATATCTCTTCACTCTTCAGGCTACTGGTAGGCTTTGTTACTCTAGCTCTTGTTTGATAGATGATCTTGGATCTGTTGCTTTCTATTGCTTTCCGACTTACAAATGTTATTTCATGAAGTGTGATTAACTTTGAATTTTGTTGCAAGTCACACCTCTTGTTTTTTAAGTGTGTGGACACTAAGTTGGCTGCAGTGTCAGAGCAGTGAAGTAAAAGATTTTACTCAGTCCATCTTGAGCTTCTGTAGGAACATTTTTGCACTAGTGCCTCTCCATTTAATATTTGACTGAGTAATTTGCTGTCTCACTTTAACACTTTGGCTTTTTTCTTCTTCATAGATCTCTGAACAACAACTTTTTCACATAAATTGACAGAAGTGGAGAAGAGATGGCCAGTTCAGCCCGAGAACATCTGCTTTTTGTGCGACGTCGCAACCCACAGCTACGATACACTCTGAGCCCAGAAAATTTACAGAGTTTGTCATCTCAGGGCACCATGCCTGAGAACATGAACTTGCAGCGTGCCAATAGCGACACTGATTTAGTGACTTCGGATAGTAGGTCTAGTTTGACAGCCAGTATGTATGAGTACACCTTGGGGCAATCTCAGAACCTCATCATTTTCTGGGATATTAAAGAAGAGGTAGACCCGACTGACTGGATAGGACTTTATCACATAGGTAAGTCCGAACCATGTTCTTGCTATTGTACCACTTCCTGTTTCCTTCTCTGATATGTGTTCTGGCACACTGAATAATTATTCTAAAAATAAAGTTTAAATAAGATTGCAGAGAATTACCTTGAATTTACCTTGAATTTCTCTTTGCTTTTCTTAGTATAGTAGACTATGTGATAATCTGGTTCTAATTAATGTAGATCTGGTTTGACAGTGACCTCCTAGAAGACGAAATGTGGTGTTCTTTAACCAACAAAGATGTATATGGATTCTTGTTTTCAGCTTTTCTGGTGGCTGGCTTACAGACTGGAAAATTCAGAGTACTGTATTCATCATGTAGCTTGACATGATTCCTGATGTTTATGCAGTTTTTTTTTGACAAGTAAATTCTTAACACTTGTGAGAAGGTATTTTGATTTGTAGAACTGAAATTGTTCTGAAGGATGGAGAATTTCTGTTTATGAAGAATTACTGTGAAAGCAAATCCTCAGAGATTATTTTATGTGCTGCTTTTGTGCTGTTGAGGAAATTCCCTAGGAAGGAGCTGGAAAGAGCTCTAGGTTGGCATATGACAGCCCATAGGCCATTGCTGTAGCCAGTAGTGTGGCTCAAAAGGAATGGATCAGTAGGTCAAAGCAGTTAGTACTGAGGCTCTAGCATTAGCAGCATATTTGGGTTGGGATTTTTCTGTGTGTTATGTTTAATCAGGTCCCTAGGTCCAAACATCCCTGCTGAATGTGTAGTTTTGAGCTCTCCAAAAGACAGTCTTAGTGTCCTTACTAGCATAGCTGGCGGGTAGCTGTAGTAGCGTGTGGCTTTTAGTTGTCTTCTCAAGAAATCCAGTTCACATGTGCTACAGTCTCTTCCTGAATTTAACCATTGCTCACTAAGTGAGAGTTACTGAGCGAGGATCCATGAATTTGTTTCAAAATTGCTAGTTACTGGAGTTCTTAGAAAGGAATTATCAGTTTAACCTGCCAAAAGCGCATACAGCAGAAACTGGTGGAAACAGGTCTGATTACTGGAACATTGTCTCTGCTGAGACTAAGCTTAGTGCAGTGAAATCAGCCTCAGTAGGATTTCAGAGAAATACTTGCTATGCCAACTTTTTCCAAGATGTTCCATCCCTGCATCACTTAATGTTACACCTACACATGCTGTATAGATGCTATTTCCAGTTCTCATTCTTTTTTTAGCTGTGTCATGGTTTTGTCCAGCCAGCAGTGAAGCACCACGACAACTCTGTTGCTCAGTGCCCCCCATGCACCTCCACCCTCATTAGGATGGCAGACGCCCCAGTGAAATGGGGGGAAAAAAGATAACCAAGATGTAGTAGATTGAGACAAGAGCAGGGATTGCTCACTGCCAGTTACGGTTCGAGGCAAAACGGACTCTACGACTCAACTTAGAGAGGAAAGTAGGAAAGTTTATTCTACTACCTGCAAGAAACAGAACAGGACAACGTGGAAAAAAGGAGTAGGATGATGAGAAAATTACAACCAGCACTTTAATATCTATAAGATCTCCCTCCCCCATCCTTCCTTTCTTCCTGGACCCAGCTCACTGCTCCCGTTATCTCTACCTGCTCTTCTGTCGACAGCTCAGGGGAGCAGGGAATAGTGGATGTGGTCAGACTCTCACAGATGCGCTCTGCTGCTTCTCTGTTCTCAGAGGACGACAACTCCTGGCATTCTTCCCCTGCTTTGATATGGGGTCCCTCCCACGCGACACAGTCCTTAACAAGCTTCTCTGGTGTGAGTTCTTCCCAACAGTTGCAGCTTCTGCAGATACAGGGTCCCTCCCACAGGACACAGCATCCTCTGGCCATAATCACCACAGTCTGACCCCCTGGCATGGGATCTTTAAAAAAGTGCAAAAAAAAATCTCTGCTTCAGCACTCCTCTCCATAGGATGCAGGGGAGTCTCTGCTCCAGCACATCTCCTCCTCTCTTCCCTCACTGACCTTGGGGTCTGCATGGTTGCCTCTCTCTCTCTTCCCACTACTTGCACCACCAACAACTGGAAAAAAAAAAAAAGGACAGAACAAGAAGGAACAGGAAACAGCCTCCTCTTCCAGGTTCTTCTTAAAAAGTGATCATGAAGGTGCCTAATTGTCTCAGCCCCAGAAGTGGGTCTGGCTCAGAGCTGGGGAGAGCTTCAAGCAACTTCTTACAGGAGCCACCTTTACCGCCTGTTCCCCATTACCAGAAACAGATCTATGTCAAAACATGACAGTCTGATTTTTTTTTTTCCAACACTATTACAGTTTCACAAACTGGACAGTATTGACTCATGCTGTTCCAGCTCTTACTTGGTTATAAAAGCTGTATTGGAGTTGCTGCATGAGCTCTCCAGCAGTCTTTCCTGGAATGAACGGTGGGTACTGACATTTAAGCCACTTAAATGAAGAGTCTCCATAATAAACAAACATCAGTCTTCTCAACAGCATTAACAACGGAAGGGTGATGTGCTGTAAAATACATAGACTGCTAAATGGAGCTTAAACATTCTAATTTAAATATATTGAGAGCTCCATCTGAACAGAGGTTTCACATCTCATTTTTTTTTCCATGGTTCATAGGTCTTCAGGATTGATATTAAAGATACTAAAGTGCAGCTTCTTTCTGTAAAATTCTCATTGGTAATCTTATTGTAGGCTATAAGTGATTTTTATCCTACTTCAGTGATTACAAATATTTCTACTTTGAGTCTGTTGAGCCCTTAAAGTACAAGGCAAAGTTAAGTTACCACAGGGTAAGACTCCTATTAGGAACTGCCACATCATGCTACCGTGTAATACCAGAATGTTTGAGTATTTTGGGCTTCCTATTTTCGTGTTAAATGATGAAAGGTCTAGGAACTCATTCACATTGAGCCTTTGTATCCGCTGCCAGTTCAAATCCATGGATGCTGGTAAGAGTTTTGTTACTGATTTAAAATAGATCTGAGCAGAGTCTTTAAGGCTTGTGGCTTCACAATTCTGAACAATGAAATTGCTAATTTTTTACAACAAAAGGGTAAGGATATATACAGCTTGATAAGCATGCTTGTATATCTTTGATTTAGTTTTTTTAACAAACTCTTTCAAGTATTTATCATCTTTTAGAAAGAAACTATTTAAAAAATTCTGTGTAGTAGGATCTAAAAAATTTAATTTGCATAACTGTACAGACATAGATAGCTAAGATAAGTTGAATCTTATGGGGTATAATCCAGGATTTTAAGTCCATTGTAATAGCTTCCATGAAGACAACATTGAGGCTCTGCCAGCCTGCTGCTGTACCTCCAGTGTTCCCCCTCGTTTTCTAGTAAAGCACCATTTTTTAAGGAGCTAGGTACAGAAAAAAGCAATTGTTTTGATCTTATTTAAAAAAACCGCACACTGCGTAACCAAAAGCACACCTTGTGGGTTTTGGGGTTTTTTTTGGTTCTTTTGGTGGTTTGTTGGTTTGTTTGGGGTTTGTATTTTTTTTTATACTGGTTGTAAAATTAACTGTAGTGAAAGCTGGATCAGTGTTAAGAGAGTGGGGGAGAAAGTGGTTAATTCTGGAAATGAAGAGGATGTGAAATTCCAAAAATAAGCAACCTTCTGAGCTCAGACGTTAGTACAGAGAGATGTGGCACTGGGAACACTGGGAAACTATCTTGTCTCTTTGTTAATTTATTCAGTTAGCATATTCTCATTAGTTTGCTATCATGAGAAGACAGTTCTGTGCTTCCAACTATGTATTGACTTCATGGGTAAAAGTGCAGTGACTCACTGGAAATCCCACCAAACTTACTAGATCCCTTTTTAAGAGAGTGACTACAAACCCCTGTAAAATTCACCCAGATATCAGTGACTGTCACTAGTTAAGAGTCACTGCCTTTACTACCAGGTGGTTTGCAGCTGATGGGAGTACATGGAGCTTTTTCTTGTGCAGAAGAATTAAGAGAAATTTTTGGATTGCTGAATGGTTATGAAAATAGATATTACTTTTTAAAAAGAGAAAAACCTAAGAGGAGAAACACAGAATCATCTGACTCTGAGGGACTGATTCTTTCTTCTTTTTAATGGATGTGAATTTTTTACTGGACTTACATTTAAAACAAAAAAAAGGGCAGAAATTATCAAATATTTTGTAGAAAGGACTGCATGTTCAACCTAACTGAAAAATTCTACGTAGCTCTAAATAGCTAAATCATACTCAGTTTTTCTAGAATTTTGTTTTAAGGGATGTTTTTAGATACATGGGCGAGTTTGTTTGCTTTAGTACCATAATCATAGCTTCCTCTTTGTCATCACTTGTATACACCTTAAATGTAATCTATTCTCTTGTTGAAGGACTGCTTAGTACAGAGGATCTTATTGTTTTCCAGTGCATTTCTAAGGACTGCCAGAAGAAAAGTGTATGTGAGGGACACAGCCTATTCTGTGAAGGCAAACATCCTTTTTTCCTGACAATTTCTGGTTTTGTACTGTTTGAACTTTTTGAAGTGTCAGTAGCACTTCTTGAACAGTCTTGTCCATCAAGTTTTGTTGAAGCAGCTTCCTAGCTCCAGAGGTGGGATGTGTGGAGAATGTAAATGACACATCTATAAAAGAAAAGTGTCCCAGGGAGACTACATGCAAGGGTGAAATGTTATTTCTGATTCTTAGCTTTTCAGATAAATCTGACAGTGTTGCATGCAATGTGGAATTGTCAAATCTGAAATACATGTTTATAATTTGAATTCATCTTTAAGCTTTGCCTAAATCAGGCTTCTAATTTCTTCTTCAGGACCGATTATGGGGATTGTTGCTTGAAAGTGCCAAGGTGTGATGAAATTCAGAGAGGTTTTTTTTTTAGTAGAGGTATTATTGTACTTGTGCCTACTCAGAAGAGTAAAGGTAAATTTTCAGTCTTTCTGTCCTAATGAGAAGGAGGGAAGAGATCCACTGTTTACATGTTTTAAACTCTTAAAAAAAGGAACTGAAGTAGGATTTAGACTGAAAACCTTCTATATCTTTCGAAGTGGTAGAAGATTACAGAATTTAACAAGCACTTTTTGCATTCTGTTAGACCTACAAAGTTTTTTTGTCCAATACTGGCCCAGTATTTGCTCTATACGTGCATGTTTTAAAAATATTTGTTCTAAGCAATATTTAAGCTATAGAAGTTTTACAGACATTTTTTCATCTAATTAAGAGGAACCTGAATCCTACCATGACAAGAGTGATCAGGCTCCAGAAGCCTGTAGGGAGTGAGGCTGCGCAAACTATTGGACCTAGTTGGAATCAAAGAAGAGAATTGAATGTTAGGTTTGAAGAGACTGAGACATCTCATTTTTCTTGCAACTGTATTATTGTAACAGCAGGATACCAGAACTTCCTTGGGAAGTGAGAACTGTTCAAGATGAGCAGGTGGACTGTCCAGTGCTGTGGAATGCTGAGGGAAGTTGAAACTTAATGAGCTGTATGGGTTGCTGTGAAGTCTCTTACTTAAAGAAATAAGAATATACAAAATAAAGAATAAGAAGTCAGGGGAGAGAAGCAACCCTGCTTTTGGTTGAAATGGATTAAGTCTCATGGCCAAATTGCCCCAGTTGGCCTATTTTTGTGCCAATTTATGGAGTCCTATTTATGAGATGCACACTGTTATTCTTAGAGATCCTTAGCACATTCAAAATGCTGGCTATCAGAGGTCATTATATTTATTTCCATCATCTGTTTTTCCCAGGCTGCTTGGCTTTTTGTTGTACCTATAGCATGGATACACAATAACACTGTAAAGACAAAGATCAAAACAGAAAAAACCCTGATACAAAGTTATATAGGGCAATTTAGATGGGATCTAGGTTTATACTAAGCCTCTTAGGGTAATGGAGTTTGGAACCATTCTGTTTCAGGTCAGACAAGATTAAAAAAAAAAAAGGGCTTTCATATAACTGCCTTTAATACACTTAAAATAGTGACTTTCATTAGACAGTTTATAAAATGTTGATATACTTTATTCCCAGAAGATTTTGCTAGTATCTTTTTAGCATATTCCAGGAAAACCTGATTATTCACTCAATTTTTTTTCCTTCCCATTTTATCAATATGAGTACTTTTCTATACTTTAAAATCTGAGCAGTACTGCTAATGTCTGTTGACTAGTTATTAGGCATAAGGGTATTAATTTGTGGTTACTCCTCAATTTGACTGCTGCTAATGTCTGCAAACCATGGACTTGACTTTTCCTATGGAAAAGTTGGTCTTTACCCGCCTGCTGTCATGGTAGAGACTTTGGCTTAGGCTTCCAGAAGGCTGATGTTGTGCTATTTGTTCTGAAAAGTTGGGATATTTTTTATTTTTCATCTGAATATCTCAGGCCTGTGGTGATTTTGTTCTCTTAAAAAAAGGGACTGGCTATGGCTCTGAAGCTCTGCAAGAGCCATACCTGTGTTGAGGTGTCAGAGAAACTTCCACTGGAAAGATATGGTTAAATAATATGTAAAACAAGGCACAATTCATAGTCAACAATAAGTTGGATTACAGGAGAGGACTTGAATTCATTTTGGCCTGCATCTGGGGCTGGCACTAGTCTATGTCTGTCTGATATTGATATTCGTGATAACCAGAAGTGTGTGGAAAAAGCTGCCTTGAAATACTTCTTTGCTGGTGGCTTACTAATAATCAGGGAAAGGCCTTCTCTTGAGAAGGATAATGAAAAGCAGAGGCAATCTAATATAGATATTGTATCCTAAAATCATAAGTGTTGAGGCTTACAATAGTTTAAAAAAAACTGAAAACAAAGCAAAGGTCTTCAGAAGCTGTACCTTCAGATACTGCATTTCAGTCTTATTTCCTTTCTTCCTAGATCTTTACCCACATGAAAGATAGTTTTTCCTCAGCACAGAATTTAGTACTTTCTCCTCCTTGGTTGTGAGCCAGTAAATTTTGCTCAATATCAATGTATGGACAGCATAATATCTTCTCTTTACTGCAGAAGTCATAAGGTATGAATAGAAAGTGCTTTCACTGTGTGTTTTCATTGCATGCACCAGATCACAGAATCATAGAATAGTAGGGTTGGAAGGGACCTCTCAAGTTCGTCCAACCCCCCTGCAGAAGCAGGTCCGCCTAGGTCAGGTCACACAGGAACATGTCCAGGCGGGTCTTGAAGACCTCCAAGGAAAGAGACTCTACAACCTCCTTGGGCAGCCTCACAGTGAAATAGTTTTTTCTAATGTTTAAATGGAACTTTGTGTGTTCCAGCTTCATCCCATTACCCCTTGTCCTGTTGCTAGCTACAATAGAAAAAAGGGATGTCCCAACCTGCTGACACCCACCGTTTAGATATTTGTAAATATTAATAAGATTCCCCCTCAGTCTTGTCTTTGCTAGACTAAACAGCCCCAGTTGCTGCAGCCTTTCCTTGTATGAAAGATGTTTCAGTCCCCTGATCATCTTGATGCCCCTGCACTGGATTCTCTGCAGCAGTTCTCTGTCCCTCTTGAGCTGAGGAGCCTAGAACTGGACACAGGACTCCAGATGAGGCCTCACCAGGGCAGAATAGAAGCAGAGCAGAACCTCCCTTGACTTGCTGGCCACACTCTTGATGCATCCCAGGATGCCATTGGCCTTCTTGGCCTCAATGTATGACCTCTCATATATTTTTATATAAGCCAAGCAATCTGGTGGAAAGAAATCATCCCATAAGCACCAAAAAGATACCTTTAAAAGATAAACTCACTACAATAAGATACACTGATTATGTTTGTTTTGAGAAGAAAATAATTACTTCCCTGCTAAAAAATAAAACCAAGCCTGGACTCTTGTAGTGTGATATATATATCTGGAAGAAGTTCAAGCTGTGACAAAGAGTGTTGCCAGAGCATCCAAACTTTTCAGTTAATTGTGGCTTTTAGGTTTTTGAGATACACCTGACCTGAAAACTAGGCAAATGGTGCTGCAGGGAAGACACTTTCATCTCTCTTGTCAGTATCTTTCCACTGGGAGAGGTTTTTTTAGCATAAGAACACTTACAGTCCTTTGAACAGACAGCAATGTTTTTACCCTGCCTTTTTGCTTTAAGTGACCATTCCAGCAAATAGGAAAATGGCAAATACAAACACTGGATAATGGAAAACAATATACTCTTCGGAAATGGCAATATTCTCTTTTACCATAAAACTGCCTGGTGTTAGTTTGGTAGATTTTTTACTTGTTTGAAGGAAGTTTGCCTTCATTTGGATTTTTTTTTTTTTTTAAGACATTTACTGATCTGTCTTTTATCATCAAATCAACATGCCATTTGGAAAAAAAAAACAATTCTTCTATTTCACTGACAACTGGATGGAAGAAGTAGTTGCATTAATTCATCCGTTCTTTTCTTTCATGTAAATAATAGATTATGGATTAATTTTGCATTATGCACAGTGTTAGAATCCCTCCTGTAAATGTTTTATGAAGTTCTTGGCTCTTTTCATCTGCACAGTTTCATCAGTCACTAAAAGAATCAGAATTAATGGAGAAGTTCTATAAGCTTAGCATTAAATATATTGTGTTAAGGACGTGACTAGCGTAGTTCAAACCAATGTAACTTAAAAAGGAGAGAAACATGCATACTGGGACTGTGAAAGTAACACCTGAGGATACCTTTAATGTAGCCTTTGAATATCCTGATACTGGTTACACAGGTCCTTAAATAATGACTGGAGGAGGTTACTGAAAGTGCCAATATTAATCTTAATAATCCTTCTTTCCTAGCAAAGCTCATCAAGATGTATCTTGCATTTTAGGCCATCTGAGGAACAAAAATACTCAGAGAATGGCCAGACCTGACATCCTGGAGCTCCTCTGGTACATAAAAATTTTCAGCTGGGCCTGAGCAGTACCCAGCCCTTGTACAGTTTGCCAGTTGGTTTTCAGAGACATACTGATGTGGGGTGAAGAATCTACCAGAGTGTAGTTGTACCAACTATGTTTATGTGATGTTTACTCCTTGGGAAAAACAAAGTTTACAAATGTCTACACTGACAGTGCTTCTTGTTCCTTCGCCCAGCACAATCCAGAACTCTATTGCTCTCATTCTGTTGGACAGACAATTCCCTGCAAACAAATCCTATGCTTCAGAGCTTTGTTTCAACATCTGGTCAAACTCTCTTCAGATCTGCCTCCTTTGTTTAGTAGTCATTGAGAGTTCATGTCAAACTGTTTAGCCTCTGGTTGTATTTTGAGTCACTAATCACTCATTCCATCACTTATGTCAGTGGTCCTTGAAAGTTTATAAAAATTAGTAGATTCCTGCCCTGACTTTGGGAAAATATTAATCCTTCATATCCCAATCTGTAGTAATGCAAAAAATGAACTTAGGATTTCCATAAAAATAACAGTTATTTCCTGTGTTCTTTAGTAAGGACAAGAGAAAAAAATACAACAAAGATTTGTTACTTCACCTGGAAGAAACAAGATGAGTACTGTTAAGTGCTAAGGCAATAACTTGCATAGTTGTGTGGATATATAGTCAGATTTTAAGGGAAATGTACAAAGGATATTTATTCTTAAAGGACATATTTAATAATTTAGTTTCAGCTTCATCTCTTCTTGCATATCACTGTTAGTATCAAGCCCTCTTTGACTGTATGTAGAAGATGGCTTGATGGTACAGGTCACTGGTTTTTAGTTTTCTTAAAGAAAATGTGATTAGAAATTCCGTTTCTGTTTTTCCCAACAATAATTCTCGTATCGTTGCTATTCACTTGTCATTATAGGTTTTCATTATTGGATATGGTGTGAACTCTCATGGTCTATTAAATGCTTCCTTCCTTGAGAATGTAAATATCTGATGGTTATAAATGCGGTTCATATGAGTGGAATTGCACTTAAAGATAATTTTTGACAGATTAAAACAGAAAGCTTAGACCTACTAGGTGTCATCTGTGAAGAGGACTAAGAATTGAAGAATTCAGTGGGTCAGTACCTTAATCAATGTTTTATCTTTGCCCTCAGATGTGGAAGCACTTTCTCATATATGGAGCCAGTTAAGCTTAAGTGGATTTGGCTTTATAAGGTGAAATATGCATAGAAAAACATTATAGTGCAATAGCAGGCACATACCATCATCAGAGATAAATATCCAGTAATGACCTCATTAAAAAAAATAATTACATGTTCTATGTTCCTTATATATGGAGAGTTTCATACATGACATAGCTCAGCAGATGGTAGCCTCTAGGGGGAGGGAAAATTCAGTTTTTTGACATAGATACATCTCTGAGTTTTAGTGGATTTACAGACAGTTGCTTTCAAGATACTGAATAAGGATGCAGCAATCAACCAAATTCAACAACGAATAAGATTTTTAGGAGTTATTGATGGTATAGTACTTAATGTATAGCAGCACTTTCTTTGAGGTGTTCTTTAACTTGTTAACTATTTAAGCAATAGAATGAAAAGCACGTTGTCCAGTTTAATTAAAAGAAACCCAAACCACCGCCATGATGTGTTTTGGACAAATAAAAGGAAAGACAACCTACTTGACATCAGTGTCATTTCATCAAATGATGCAAATGCTTTTATGATTTATGTTGTCTATTTGCCTAAATATGCCAAGAGATAAATACATAAGACTTTGATTTTGCAACGTGGTCCTAATTACACCACACTTAATTGAGAACACTCCTTCCCTCCTGGGTCAAGCAGTGAAATAAAAATTGCCACATTTCAGATTAATGTAGATTACTGTCTTTGGTGGTACTATCTTGCTGCCCTTTGGCTGAGCAGTGATAAGCTAGCAGAGCATTTATTCTCCCATGCCAATTTAGCATCTTGAATGGGATGAGGGAGAGCATCAGAGGGTTAGCTGTGGGGGACCTGCAAGAGTGTGTAACCAGGCATGAGAAGGATTATCTCTTTGTCAGTTGTTTGCCACTTGACCTGCTCAGTTGCAATGGGCAGCAGTGACCCCAGCAGAGAGGGAGTGATGGGATGTGATTTCTAGGCTGCTGTATTAGGAGTGCAAGTCTGATTGTGCTTTTTGTAATTACTTATTTATGCTCTGTGTTTACTTGGATTGCTGGGACTAGCTGAGTTAGCGAGCCTTTGTTTCTAGTTGCATTTAATTCTAGATTCTGTTCTTTACTTGCAGAGTCTTAGGGAATTACTGGTCTTTAAAAACAGTTTTCTAGGAGTGTAAAAGAAATATTGTTATCTATGGGTACTTTCAGGACACTCGTACAAAATAATGAAACTTCTTTGCTTTCATTAATCTACACAGTTTTGTAGTCCTTCTTTCCTGTTATGTGTTAACATTGCAAGAGAGAAAGCTTTTTACTTTCTGAGGTTTCACGTTAAAAAGTTAAAGAAGCAAGATATTTATTTCCTTTTTTGACTTCTAGTGATGATTTTAATAAAACTGGCTTTCATTTTTGTACATGTAAAATGGCATTACTTCTAAAGAATTACAACTTGACCTTTATTTTTGTTTTAGATTTGGTCTCATCCAGTGTAATCTTCAGAACTGTTTAATAGTTGTTTAATACATAAGCAGTATTTGGCTTCATCTGCTTTCATCTTCATAACGTGAGCTTAGAGATTTGAGACTAGAGGTAACTATATTAGTGTCTTTTTTTTTTTTTTTAAGAGGTGAATATTAACCCTGATGAAATAATCCATCTCATTACAAAACTAATAAAGCATAAATATAAGGTAGAAGGTCTAGGCAATACCTGGGGGAAAAAGTAATTCCTGTTACTCTCATTATTACATAACAGTGCTGAAGAGGTTAGCAGTTTTTCTGGTTATTAGAGGAAGGCTGTTGATACTGTCACTGCCTTACTCCTGGATAAGTTAACTTGTCCAGGAAACGATTGGGAAATCTTCCAACCTCCTTTTTCACTCCTCTACATCAAGAATAGGTTAGTGAGATATTATTGCTCAGATAATGGCTTTTTACCTAGGACTGCTGTGCAGTTAGATGTGATTAATTAAGATATCACATTACATTTCCGACAGAAAACAGTCTTCCATTTAGGTAGGGCATGAACTGCCAATTACTTTGAGGTAGATTATTTGATATTCAAGAATACTTACTAATATCTTGGTAATCTTCTAGATACAAGCCAGAAACTCCAGTTATTGTGAACAAATTTGGAGCCAAGTCCGGATAGCTGGACATCAAGTACATTAATCTAACTGCATTTGCTTAAAATTAGAGTGTTGTGATTCTTTGAAGATGAGATGGGCCTGTTAAAAGTTATTTCACTTCAAAATAGTGGAGAAGGACAAATTCACTCTTTAGATGTCCCACTTGCTCACTATTCAGGGACATGAATTATCACTTAGCATTACTCCAGTTCTCTTTATGTTCAGACAAAGTTTGACCAATTGCATTTAGAAAATGAACTTTCTGGTAATAAGCTACATAATGTGAAAAAAAGTATTTGTGGTTTTGTTTGTTTGTTTTTGTTTGTGTGTTTTGGTTTTTGTTTTGGTGGGGTTTTTTTGGGTGGTGTTTTGAGGTTGTTTTATGGTGACATTGACCTACATGGACAGTGATTCCCTGCTCCCTCACCCCCTGCTCTGCCTTCTCTCTCTCTTTTCTTTATTCCTCTCTAAACCCCACTTCTTCTTCCACCTATTATATTTTCATGGAAGAATCTTTGGAACTATGTCAAAATTTAAGTTTATGACATTCTGGGTACTATGAGCAAATGAACAGAAAAGATAATTTGAAGTAGAATGATGAAATGTCCACCTTGTACACCATTTTAATTTTTGCTTCTGTTGATTTGGGAAGTCTGCATACAGCTTCTCACTTTATCTCTTTTTCTGCCTCTGTACTTCTCCTTTTCCTAATTTTGTACTGTCTCTTGTGTTAAAGTGAGGGAGAGTCTGGGAAAAATTATTAAGATGATCAAGAAATTGAAATTGCCTTGCCTCCTCCCTGCAAAACACCTGCTAACTTTCAGTGTAGTTTTGGGTTGCATCTACTTTGTTTATAGTTTTCCTTTGAATACTTGCTAATCTGACTCTGTGCAGCCAACTGACCACTTTGTGTAGTGGAGTATATTGAGAGGCAGTGTAAGGCTGTTCCTCCACCGACTGTCTCTTCCTCTGGTAGTAGTAACTATGGGCTGCAATATGAAACCACATAATTAGAACTGCAGTTGGATCTTGGCTTTCCTGTATGAGATAAAATCTTTGAACAGTGAAATATTTTTGGATGTTTGGACAGGCATGTTGAGAACTTGTGTATGATGGAATTAGTGGATTAAAAAGGAGCATGCTAAGGATTGGAAACCTCATTGTTTGCCATACCACGTAAAGATGACAAATTACATACCAGGGATCAAAGGATAGATATTCTGATACAGAGAAATCATCAAACAGAAAAATTAAGTCCAAGGCAATCAACTGGAAAGACTGAGCAGATACTGTTCCAAACTGTGAAGACTGTCAAGAGTAATGGAGAAATGAGGAGGCATAGAGATTTTATTGTCTTGACCAAATCTGTCAGAAGAGTGACTTTGTGTTGCAAAATCAGGGTGCAATTTCCCTCCATTGTGAGAGCCCCAGTTGATAATTTCTCCAAGAGTGTAGTGACATAGGTGAGATTGCCTCTCAGAACTGGCTGGTGATGCTAATGTTCTGGGAGATTCTGTACTGTGTCTGGACCATGCTACATTTCCAAAAGTATGTGCATATGGAATGAACTTCTGAAGCGAAAGAAGAGGCTTAGCAGCTTTGCCAGGCCAGCATGTGCGCATTCATCATCACTTGGAAAATGTCTAGCCAAAGACATTGGCTTTCAAACTCATGTCAACAGTGTCAAAAGTTTTAATGAAAAATTGCTTTTTCCTCATAATGACTGAGAAGACTCAAAATATTGAGTTGCAGTCTTGGTGCTTCACAAGTATGTGAGAATCCAGAAAAAGGCAAAAGCAGTTTGTAAGAACTATTATTTAATAAAATCTACATTGTTTGGGTCTTTCATTTTGTTTGTGTCCTAATTTCTGATACGTGCTGTGAGTGAGTGTTTTTTGGAAAAGTTGTAAAAAGTTTCTGGTTTTTTGCTTTGATTTTCAAAGAGTTGAGCTTTTCCAAGACACGGTACTTGATTATATTATTGTAGACCCTGGAAGGTAGGGACTTCATGTTTCCATGTTCCTGGGTGATGACCTGCAGGTAGCCAGAATCCTCAGAAATCTGTGATGAGGTGGTTCTGTGGTGTATTGTGCATTTCAGTGAACAGGCTTTGTCTTGGGATGTACAATTTGACCATGGACTGTGCCCCTTGTGAGGTTGGGCACCAGCAATCTAAAATAAAGTTCTCAGGAGGCATGCTAGCAGTAATATTTTAAATTAAAATATCGGGGAAATTCACTAAACTATTTCAAACGACAAGAAATGTGTTACCTTCCTGATGAGCCATTTTATGTTGCTTTTTAAGTGGGCGTAAGGAGAGTTACCATGATGGGAAACAAGCACTGTGTTTCACAGAAGATATTTCAGTTTCTTTTAGAACTTCCTCCTGCTCATTTCTTTAGAAATCTAAGACTGACTTATCTTATTGTGTGTGTATTGGATGAATTTATTCCAGGATGTGTTGGCTCATTTCCATGAGTACTTCTAAATTCACAACAGATAGCTGAAAAAGTTTTGAGGAAATGAGTCAATCTCCTGAAATAAATTGCTTACTGCACAGAGGATACTGTGTTTGAAATCATACACGTCCTTGGTAGTTCTGTGGATACTAATTTACAAATATTCTGTAGAAAGCTATTATATATACTCCATGTACCAAAAGGATTTGAGAGAAAATATCCCAAAAGAGCACCTGAGCTTTACCGTTGGAAATGTGGGCATGTTTTTAGGCACCCAGGTATCAGTGTGAGAGATGTGGATTGGGAAATGACAATCAGAATCTCTTAAGGCAAGAGTAAGGATGTCACTGAAATTGAGCGTAAATTAAGAGAAGTAATGTAAAGATGCTGAGTTGAGGTCTACCAAGCTGAAGGATGCACAGATGTGTTTATTCTGTGACAAAAGGCCCTGGACCCAGCCCTCCGCCCTTCGGGGCTGCAGGAGTACCAGCAAGGAGTTTCTCTGCATGAGCCTTTGCTGAGATACTATGCTGACACCTGACTAGAATCCTACATAGTTTAATAAGTAAGGACACCATTTTAGTAATATATGTCTTATGCAGTAGGTAGGCAAGACTTTGGGATTTTCTTTGCTTCCCAAGAGTTACACAGCAACTTAGAGACAGAAATGAGGAAGCCATCAAATGACATGATTAGAGGTTTTCTCTCTGATGAGACAAACTAAAGGTAAAACCAGATGATCCTGAATCTTTAGAAGCTTAACATCTGGATCTGAACTTTGAACTTGGATGCAGCAGTAATTAGCCAACTTATCCTGCTTTAGTGTATTAGATGAAGTCCTTAATGCAACATCTCCAAACAGGTGACATATGTTGGTCAATTTTTTACACACTTCACAAAAATCTTAATACATGCAGATCACAATAGAGAGAAGAAGTAGTAGAGTTACTGCAAAGAAGTGGACACAGTCAATTACAGGAGAATTACATGTGGAATAAAGTGTACTTAAAGTTAGCTTATTAGCTAGTAATAGTTCTTAAATGAGCCTCAATTTTACATCATTCAGTCTGATTTCCTATATATTTCAGACCAATCAGGACTGTCTAGGCTTTAACGATTCTGAATATTCCAGATCTCAGAAAATGAAAATATGTACTGTTGTGAGAGAGCAGTTGCAGACCTAATTATAATAATGCTTTTATTGCAGAGAAGGGATTGTTCCAAGTACGTTTTGGGGCTATGAAGCAGGGAGCAGGATGGGGTTGCTGACCCCAATGCTAGCCTTGACAGGTCTGCCATAACCATCTAGCCCTTCCTGAAGTGATTTTCACCATTTCCACTTCAGAAATGTTTGACCCCAAAAAAAAAACAACCCAAAAAAAACCAAACCCAAACAAAAAGCAAAACCCCCAGTTTCACTGTTACCTTTCTGAGTTGAGTGTCTGAATGTATGACTAAATGCTGCTGATCTATACAAAAAAAAAAAACCAAACCAAACAAAAAACAACGAAGGCATGGGATAAATGACCTCTCAATTTTTCTGCTGACAGAGAGATTACATATAATCTGTACCAAGACAGCTACACCAGAGAAAGCCTTCTGTGTAAGCACAGCTGCACTCACAAAATTATGCTTTTGTTGGTAATGTTTATTTACCAACAGAATTTATCTGGGGGCAGGATAGGCTATGTTGACAAAACCACAGCTTTGCTAGTATTATGTCTTCCTCAGCAAGAATACTTTGTTATATTTCATAGTTTTTCTGGCAAGACTTGTGATGGGAACATGGTTGCAGATAAAAGTGCATGCCCTTTATTCTTGAGAAGCTGCAATCCTCTTCTGTGTGTGGGTCAGGCAGCTCATGTACTGGCAGCAAACAAATGTTTATCTACACCATATAAGGTTGCAGTTGAGAAGGAAAATGATGAAGAACATTCGACAATAAACTTAGACTGACAGGTTAAATACGACACAGAAACACTTAGATACAGCTGTCTTTTTTTTTTTTTATCTAGTTCTGACAGTTCCTCCACAATTTCAGGAGAAATGGCTTGTGTTTTGAGATTTGCTAAACAGTCTTGTCTCAGAATAACAGAGAGTAACAGGCTTTCAAGATATTTGTACACACAGAGTTTCTTTTGTTTTTCTTGGACTTGCTACCATTAAAAGCAGGAGATAATCACCCTTAGGCTACAAGGATGTAGGAGTGTTGGGATGTTTTTGGATTTATGGTGGGGAACTGAATATCACAGAGAGGCATGTACTGAGAAAGAACTATGGTTGTGAAGATGGGTTTGTATTGGACTTTTAATGAAGTATGAGAAACAGTGAAGTGCTTAGAAACCAAAAAGATTTCTGAAGGTATCAAGAGTGATGCTATGTAAGAGAGTCTGGCTCCCCTTTTCCTCAATGTATTGCTTGCATCTTTCATATCCTCCTTTTCTCTAATCTTTATAGTATGATAGCCCACTGAGTTAGTCTAGTACATTAGATTTTAAATGTAGTTCAACTTGAGGAGCCATTGGTGGCCTAAATCTTAATTTTCAAACTGCTCCCTGCCCAGTGTCCTTGCTTTTGTCTTTTCCCCTGAGAAGATGGTCATCTCCATCTCCTGCAGATATCACATTCCTCAAAATATCAGCAGCTGAAACAACTGTGAGTTTACGTGAGAGGTGGTGCAGTTCTTGCCTCAGCTGCCTGATGCTTCCTTCAGGAGGAGATGGTAGCATCCCTTGTGTATATGCCCCCATATACAGCTAGCTAGACTTCAGTAAACTAAACGGTAGGTTATTTCTAAGCATTTTGCAAAGATGCAGGGACTTTTCTCTGCAGTATGATTAAGTATTTTATGTGTCTAAGGGCATGCGGTACGATCTGTCACAGTTTATTCAGTGTTGCTCTCTAGCTTAAATTTTTGTCCAATATGATGCCTTTCTAGTCTTGTGTTACATTGCAGAAACACCTGTTGTGTACGTGTGTTGTGTAGGATCTGGCTTCCAGGTGAACCTAGTCAGCTGGTTGGTGACCCACACTACACAGAGCACTTATGCCATGGGGCTGAGACATGTGTGAAACATGAAGTGTAGATGGGAATGAAAAGCACATAATTTAATGGAGGAGGATTAGTAAGATTTTCAGGAAAGAGGTTAAGCTTGAGGTCATTTCCTTCCTGTTGTTAGACTTTTGAATTTTTGCCAGTGAGGTAGGCCAAAAGATTTATTTTTGTCTTTGAATGCTTTGAATTTCAATGATGTCTTTACTTTGAATACAGAGAAGTGGAATTCCACTTTATTCCTGCCATTGTACTGCGTCACATTGTCTGAAAAAAAATACTTTTTTTTTTCCCTCAGTGTGTTTGTCCAGCATTCTAGTTAACTAATCCTTTGAGCTGCTGCTGTGCCTTGAAATATCACATTGTGTGAAGGCACATGGAGATGCTCTGATCCCCTCGTTGAAGTCTTAGTGTGCATATAGATGGAAACAAAATGTAGTAGTATAATTCTTGAAAAAGAAAGAAATTGTGTATTTTATGGCTAGTGTCAAACTAAAGACTGTGTATGAAAATGAGAGGAGGATCTTGCCACTCTATTCATTTACACTTCAATAGCATGGGACATATGATATGTCTTTTACCTTTGCTCTGTTCTGAAACTACAGTAGGGGTAAAGTGTTGGTGAAATACAAGTTGTTCCTGACCATCTTGTTAGTCACAGGTAGAAAAATGATTAGTTGCTCTTATTGTGTAAAGCGATAGTGCAGTAAATGTCAGCAACATAATATGTGGTATGTGGAAGGTCACAGAGGGCACCCACGGGAACATCAGTGGAGTCTTTCTTCTTCTTGCCCAAAGCAAAGGGACAGTAAGTGGAAGTATGTGAACCTTAATTTTGTTTTGCAAGGGGACAAAAATCTGCAGTGCAATGAGAAACAAACACCTCCCTGCTTTTTTGACGCTGGGTCATACCTGAATACAGATGATGATCCTTCACTGCTAATATATCCGGACTGTGTCACCAAGAAGACTGAGTGTTGCCTTGCAGCCTCTGGCAGCACACTGCGAGCCCCAACACCTGCCTCTCCTATGTGAGGTTGTTAAAAACATCTGTTGTACCTTTCTCTGCTTTTTACTGTACTATTCTCTGCCTTTTACTTTTCTGTCTTTGCTTTTCTCAGCTGAAGATGTGTTTTATATTTTCATTACCATCCAAGTTTTGCAAAGTGTAATGAAGAGTAAAGAGATATGTGACAGCATGTTGTAGAATCTAGTAACTGCTTAGACAAGTTTTAGTTAAGATTGTCTAAGAATTTTGGTCTTATCAGCATTTTGGGAGGTTGCTTTGTTGGCATTCAAGGGACAACAGTTTCCAGCCATCTAGTACACAGTAGTGTTTTAAATTTTTACTGTAGTAGTCCAGATCTGATGTTCTTTCCCCTTGTGTCCATTGAAAAAAACCAAAAACAATTCCAGAGGTGCTCATACAAACAAAAAGTAACATAGTAGCTTTCAGTTCTTCATTAGCAAAGAACCCATCATAATTTCTTTGACTGGAGGTCTTTTCTGAAGTCTTCAAGCCAAGTAAGAATAAATGTTCCTTTAGGAGTTTTTTTTTTACCCTGTATTTTTGTTATTAGATTATTACTAGGAAAACCAAGATTTGCTTTGAGAGCTTGAACCTAGTGCTTCATAAGTGTACAATTTCATGAAAATATGTGCTGCAAAAGACTTGGTGTGCAGGCCATGGAACAGAACGCAAAGACACCTTTAAGTACCATTTTGTTTTTGCAGTACTGGAGCTGCTTTGGCATGGTTTAGGTCTGTGCTGTAAGTTGAAGGAGTTGAGTAAGTTGAAGGTGGAAGCTGCTAGCATCCACCAGGAGACTTGTGAGCAGTCAGAGCATCCAGAAAAAAGGCAGCTTGTCTGAGCCTTTGTGCTGAGGTGGCATTTGCCTGACAGAAAGAGAAGAGGTAGTAATAGCAGCTCCCTGCCATCTACTTATTTTCCTGCTCAGGAGTGCCCAGTGCAGAGTTATTCTGGGTTAAATGCAGCTTCATCCCAGCCAACTGTCATGGAGTACTCTTCTCTAAAATAACTGGATTTGTGGGGAAGTCACATAGGAGACCAAAACACTGAGTAAACAAAAGCCGTCACTTCCAGTGAGGTCGCGCTGTGCTTGCTGCTGTGGCTGCCTTTGCTGTCACTTCTAGGATTTAACAGTCCTCCTGTTTACATCAGCCTGCCCCATGCCACGGGCTGTGGCCGTGCTTAGGAAACCTCCCATGGACGAGTGGAGGAAGGAAGTGCAGGGAGGATAGGGCTTGGGCATCCTGTACCCTTCGGAGGGGAGTGGCCACAAATAGCTGAGCTTGGAGGATGTAATTCTTCATATGTTTAACATGGGCTGTTTGAACTTAGATAAACCCTTGATTAAAGGAGAAGAGGCAGACAATTGTGTGTAACTGCTCAAAACTGCCGGGCAGTTTGAGAACATCCTTCTAAAACTATTTCCTTGAAATGACAAGAGGAAGGGAGCAGACAGACGCGCCTCGTGGAGCTGAGATTATGCAACGGTGCTAATACACACATAAAGCCTCCAATCTTTAGCTGCACAGCCTGTTTACAGAAGGCAACTTTTGTAGAAAATACTGTTTGTGTTTGGGAACAGTTGTGCTGTTCTCAGGATCGCAAAACGTTAATTTTTAAAATTCTTCAGTTTGTTGATTGGACTCAGATGGAGGAATGCAGTTTAGGATCCACAGGCATCCTTTGGAATGGCCAGGTAAGACTAGAAGGTGCAACCGGGTGCTGATCTTTAATTTCAACAAAGTACTGCATAGGTTAGTTCTGTCTTCATTGAGAAATGTTTTGGTTCCACATGAAAGCCTGTGCACTTTCACAGACTGGGATGGGGAAATCTGAAAATCACAGAACATAAGCTGTGTGTTATAAGTTAATACTTTCTTTGTATGGTAGTAACTGATATGTTGTGTATTTTAAATGGGTTGACATAATGGGACTTACTATAGTAATTGCTTGAAATGGAAACTTGGCATTGAAATTGTTAATATACTTACTGACTTTCCAGAAAAGGAGTGAGAGATCTGGTGATAGAATTTTTCTTCTCCTTTAAATGTGTCCTGATTCAGTTTTCATTTGCTTTTAAGCATGTTCCGGAAATAAGGGAGGAATTAATTTTGTCCAATAGTTCAGTAAAACATTGTGCTACTTCTTTAATGATTACCCACAGATTTTTAGATTTTTTTTTAAGTATTTCTACAATTAAGATTACTAGAAGTTACCAAAGTGAAAGTATTGCACAAAATTTAGTGATACAAAGTTTCCCAATAACTTGTTAAAAATCCACAGTAAGCAGTCTTTGGAATGTTCTTACTAATCTTATGTTTTGATGACAGTCTGTTTTACTGCTTGGAAGTCTGTGCTTACACAAAAAGGGTGAGTGCACTTACTGGCACTGGGACTGAGATTTTGGAAGTCGTGCAGTAAAAAATGCATATAAATCAGATTTGTGTTTTACGTTGGATATGCCAGCCTAGAGCAATCCTTGATGGCTCAAAAATGCATTCAGAAATATCCTCTGATGCAGATTAACTACAAACCTGTTAAAGACTGAGCTGAAATGTCAAAGTAAAATAGATTGCGGATGACCTTTCTCAACAGTATGTTCATGAGAGAAATCCATGGCAGATCCATGAATGTCAGCTTGAGATGAAGCTTACACGTAGACTTGCTGTCTAACAGCCTTCCAGCTCCTCTGATACTTACTGTAACAGAACACTTGATAAGAGAAATAACAATTAGATTGATGCTTTATAACTATCCCTGGGCTGAGTGCAAACACCCCTCTTAATAACTGGATGCATTACACACATCATCTTTAGTACCCAACAATTTATTAAAATGAATTTAAAATGCTAAAAATCAGCATTTTTACAATCTTAATTAAAACTTAACTTAATGAAAAAATTTAAATTGCAAATAAACAATACAAGCACTTCAGAAGATTTTGCATAAATCGTCTTCCAGAAAGGGATTAAAAAACCAGAGGTTGGCATGTAAATCCCAAATGAGGACAACAGAATTACGGTGGGATACGTGGTGTTACCAACATGATTGATCTTTTCTGAGCTAATCTCTACAGGTTTTTCAACTTCTAAGAGAGTACCTGTCTATGGTAGTGAAAGATGGAAATTGTAAATTTGTGTGTAATTAAAACTGTTAAGTTACATTCAGAAACTGTTAAGCATCACGTGCTCTCTGAGCTCTGCATATAATCATCTTTATATTAAGGAAAGAGATCAGTATGCAAAAGTTTGAAGCTCTTAGATTGCTATAGAGAACTTGTAAATATTTTCCTATACAATAGTCAGTCTATGATGTTTCCATACTACGAGTTTGTGACTTCTATAATGTTTTGGTCTTTGAACGATAAAAACCCTTTGTGTTTGTGGAGACAAACCTTTTATCATGTAACCTAACACTCCTGACCACAGAAGACAATCATTGATTTGTACATGACCAGTAAGTGTGCTGGGACTACAGGGCTTCTTTCACTTACTCATAGGGAGCAGTTATCATTTTTAAACTACCTAATAAAAGACATTATCTTATTTATTTTATTGATTTATTGATTTACTGATTTATTGATTTAAGCTATGCAGGATGACTCTGTAGGGTGATGGATTTCAGGAAGTTTGTCCTTTGTCCTAAGAGAAATAGTGAAAGAGGTAAGACAAAAAGAACAAAACATGAACTCCATTAAGGTGTCCTGACCCCTGATGTTGGATAGTGGCTTAGCAGGTTTTTGGCAGCAACTGATAAACCCGGTGGTTGTGTTGCCATTCAGACAGGCTGGAAAAAATGGGCAAACAGGAATGTCACAAAGTTCAAAGGGAAATGCCAAGTCCAGACCCTGGAGGGGAATAACCTCTGACACTGGGACAGGCTGGGGACTGGCTGGAAATGGGCTTTGCTGAAAAAAATCTGAAGGTCCTGGTGGACAAATTGAACAAGAGCAAACAACGTGTCCAGGCCACCTACTCACATGCTGGGCTGCATTAGGAACAGTATTGCCAGCAGCTTGAGGGAGGTGGTCATTCCCCTCCTGATATGAGTGCTCTACTTCTAGGCTTCCAGTACAGCAAAGGCATGGGCATACTGGGGTTTCTTATAGCCCTTACAGACCTTACCTAAATTATGGGCATAATTGTTTGGTGAAAACGAATTATATAAAAACCTTCTTCTTTCATTACACTGTTCAGCCATTTATCCAGGGCTTTTATATTGCTTTTCACTTAAGATAGCTGTATCAAATTAACACATGCTAGAGGGAGCTGCATTCCATTCCCTGTCATGTCGGGGCAGAACTGACAACACAGGTGGAGAGCACAATGCTGACATGAAGAGCACAAGTGGTGGATGTTACAGATGCTATTTGCATCTAACTTACCTTAAAGTGTATTGTAATGATGGTGAAGCCTGAAAGTGGAAAAAAAACAAGTTCTGTTCTTAATACCATGTTTATCTGATTACTTAGCAGTTAAATGAAGAAAACATTATTATTCAGAAAACATTTTCTTTACAGTAGTTTCAAGGATTTGATGAAGATAGATACCGTGCGTCTTGTGTTATTTCTTTCAGAAGCATAGACTCACTGGACAAGATACCAATGCATATTTTATATTCTAGGAAGGGATATTTATATCTACTCTTATGCCCAGATCCTGGAACAGCTGCCAGTTTCACAAACAGCAACAATTATGTGCTAAAAGGAGAATAGAACTCCTTAGAATTGAAGTTTCCTGTGGAATATAGATATATAACGCATGTGTGTATATACACACATAGGTGCATATATATATATATACATACACACATATATATGTTTTGGGAAAGAGAAGATATGAAGGCAGTAGTAATTCTGATACCGCATTTTGTGTTCTCAAGCACTTTTTTTTTCATATCTGAATATTACTGACATCGTCACTGTATAACTTTCTTATTGCAGTGTTTGTAGATAAATTTCAGCACTGTTGTGTACTTCAGTGTTTTCATGCTGTTTTTTTCTCTGCTTAGTTTTTTTTTTAAATCATGAACTAATGTTTGAAGGGCTTTTTCCTCAGATGCATTAGTAATGTTATTTTATATTTTATATTTTTATAATGTTATTTTTTCCTTTCTGATGAATAACATCAGAAAAGTAGGGAAAAAAATCTGTTTCAGAAGAAGATCAAAGCTGTTAAAAATTCTGTAATTTCAGTCGACTGCTGACAGGCAGTGGTCTGTCAGTATGTTTCAAACCTCTGTCTCCACCACCTTCTGTTGCAATGGCAGCATGCCTGAGTATCAATGATTATTCTTCTTTGCTGCAAAGGAGCAATGAAAGGGATAAAAATTCAGGCACTTTCTTCAATGTTGGATTTTATTAAATAAGGTGTAAGAAAATGTTCTGCCTTCTTGTAACTATGAGCTCAGAACCTAAGACTCGGTTCATGTAGGGCTTTTCTGAACCTCACTAACGTCCCTTTGAAAATTACCATTGATTTAACTTAGTTTTTGATTAAAAAAAACAACCAAAGAACAATTTCTTGTGCCTAATGTTGGAAATCTCATTGTTAAAGGCATATTTCATTGCTACCGAGTTCCTTGATTTGTTAAACAAGATAAGAATTTTTAAAATCGTGTTTATAGTTATAGTATACCAAGTATCTGCCTTTCTTCTTAGAATTATGAACAAGCTCTTCTCTAGTTGATTAAATAAAGAAACTCAGAAACTCAGAAAAGCTAGAGCATGTTAGAGGATGTGTTTTGTCATACAATACATCTCTGTTTAAAATTATGTGTGTTTCAGATTACTGTGGGATTTTAAAATAATCTACCCTCTTGGTAGTGATGGTTTGGATAATTAGGCTTGTATGGCAACTAACATAGGCCATGCTGTAGATTTGCTAGAAGTTAAGGTAATTGGTCATTGCAAACCACATACAGAGGGAATTTTTTCTGAGGCCAGTGGGATGATCTGCAGGCTGTATTTTTAGAGATCGTTTTTATATAGCTTTGAAAAAAATATGTGGGTGAGATACAGCCTTGTTTAGTCTGGAAGTTTTTTACTGTATTGAAAAGTATGTATGCATGTTTTAAGTTTTTACTGTGCAGGTGTGTGACTTCACGCTATGTGCAGTTCATATTACTATCATGTTGACTCCACATGAAAAGTTAAACCTGAGGGTATTACATGCTTGAGGACCGTAGGCATTCGGAGAACCCTCTTGTCCTCTCTCGTTGTCATTGAGATAATTATTGAAGTATTCTTGACTGATCATGATGTTGAGGTCTTCAGACCACAGCTTTCTAAAAATTCTCAGAAGTCACCCGTGTCTGAAGGTATAAAAGTACCAGTAGCTTGCCCTTGCTTCCTGTTGACTCGCCCAAGCTCTTCCAGATTGTGGACAGAGAGTATAATTTACTTGAGCCATCACGAAGCCCAGCATATGTCTGGTAATGCTTTCCATGTCAGTTTGGTGGGATGTAAATGTATAGAATGCACTACTCACGATTCAGTAGTTATCATGCATGTATTGAGATGAGCAGTCAGAATTAAAAGGATAAAGAAAAGCTTTAGTGTAAATGTATATTTTTTTAAAGAGAAAATTAACAAAGCTGCATTATTTGCTATTCTTTCATAATTAGCATATAGATTTCTAAAATGTAAGTGATAATTCTGTAATCTTATTTATGTGAGAGTTCCTGCCAAAGTACAAAGAAGATGTAATTGAAAGACAAGGAACTTTATGAACAAAACCATAGTAGACTAAGTTCTTATTGAAGTCTTAAGATTGCAGAATGCACTCAAATGTTATGTGGTAGGGCAGGATATATTACCAAAAAAAACCAAAAGAACCAAAAAACAAACAAAAAAAGGCTAAGGAATATCAAGTACCACTGGAAAGAATTAAGATGTATTTGAAGTTGCAGGTATAATTGTCTAATTAAGAAATAGTTGCCTAAACAGACTCGCAGAACATTCTGATGCATACTTCCAAAAAACTTCCTGTACAAAAGTTGGATCTATGTCAGCTTCCTCTGGGTCATCATAACTAACCCTTGTGCCCGTTCAAACAGCCTGTTCAAACAGCTTCTTGCTCTGGTTTTCTTTCATTCATACAATGTTCTGGGTGTGTGAATACAGACTGGTAAATAAAGATTAATCCCCAAGATTTGTGTTTGCTGTTAGGAGAAAAAGCTTAGTTCAAGAAGTGAAAATACTGATATCACTGAGCTGATCTGCAGATGCTTACTGTTTGCTGCTCTGTTCTCTTTTGAATGTATTTTTTTGATTCTCTCATTTGTATCTCTGGCTTACTAACTAGCAGTTCTGTGCTTTGAGCTTCCAACTCAACTTTGCTGATAGGGAAAAATACTGTACTTGTCAAGAAACCGGAAAGGTCAATTTTTTAGGTATAAAAATATAAAAATATTCTGACTAGTCTAGAAAACAGAAATGTATTAAAAACTGAGGTAAGTCTTGATACCTCTAGTTACGGTTCCATACTTCCTAGCTAGGGAATGAATACTAGAGTTTCACAAAAAAAAGGAGGATCGCTGTATGAAACAATGTGGTAACTCTGTGATGAAGTTTCAGTCAGCTATACACTCCCAGTAGCGCTTCTGTTCAGTTAGGGAAGTTTGGGAATGTAATACTTTACCTTGGTAGGTCACCTCTTACAGGAAAACGTATATTTACTTTGGTTCTATGTATGTCTGTTCACTGCATAAATTGATGTAATTATCAACTGTAAAAGATAATGTCATGTGGCTTTTGCCAGTTAGTTTTTTTTATTTTTAACACAAGTATCTGTACCTCTTGAAGCAGAAAACCAAGAAAACTGCTATTATAAATGCTTCTTAACCTTTTTTTCTTCTCTTTCAGATGAGAACTCTCCAGCTAATTTCTGGGATTCCAAGAATCGGGGAGTGACTGGCACTCAAAAAGGACAAATTGTATGGCGAATTGAACCTGGTCCCTATTTTATGGAATGTGAGTACCTATTATCCAATGCATATCCAAAGACAAGCATGTCAACAGAATGGTATTTGATAGCCATTTCATCAATCCCTCTGATAAACCAAAGCAATTGCTCATATTACTCTAAGAGGCAGCATTTTGCAGTGCGTTTGCTCGATGTTATGAAAATGGAACTGAGCTTAGATTTGTATTGTAAAGATGTTCTTGGACAGCATGCTTCACTTTAAGGGAGGATGGAATTGCAATGTCCTGTAGAATATATGCATTGAAAGATTAAATCCCTTTTCAATAAGTTTAAAATTTCAGCAGGGCAAACTTTGATAGGAAATGCACATGAAGGAAAAGATAATGAGCAGTCAGTGCTTAATATGAAGGTTAGATTCATCTCTAGGAAGTGCAAGCCTAGTTGTATCAGGATATCTCAGTTGAAGTTTTGTTGTGCTGGGAAATGTACTACACAGTTCTGAAATACTGAGAGTCTCTGTGTGATTGGGAGAAGAAGTCTTCAGCTGAACTCTATAAGGAGTATTGGTAGCCAAGCTTCAGGCTGGAGAGCTATGCCACTCCTTTTGGTGACCAGCATTTATAGGAAGCTGAGCTACTCTGCTGTGTGCTTTTTTAAACTTTGTTGGGTTTTTTTTTCCCCTTTTTAATGAAAAAGCACTATCTTAACATCTAAAGTATATGATCCACTAAAGAAATTGATGTTCTAATCCTAGAATGCTGTGTCTGAGCTTGCTGAAAACTGATACGCCAAGCATCAAAGTAGCAATCAGTCCCAAAAGAGCTGTGAGCAGCTCTACCACCTGTTTAGCCTCACAGCAATGAGTTGTCCTTCATAAACCAAAAAAAACCAAAACAACTCCCACTCTATTACTTCACTGTACACTGCAGTGCTACTCACTGTAGGTTTTGGCAGAAATTTTTCTTCTAATTAAATAATGTAATAGCAATACATGTATTTCAAGAGGTGTTGTATATATATTCTTTACTATAAATAATTACTACAAATTATTTCTAAAACTCATCGTTGCATATTGCCAAGTTACCCTATGTGTTGCACAGTATTTGTATTTAACAAAAAACCTCCACCTTTAATAGGATCAAATGAAATTCAGTTTTAGGAGTTCATTACAGAAGGAAATGATTGGACTGAAAACAAAGATGAAGAAAATAATAAGATCAAGATAGTTAACTTTACTAGTGCCAAAGACAGTGGTATAGTAAAGCAGATCAAAATAAGTGTTCAGTGCCTCATCTTTCTTGTATATATACTCAATCAGTATTGTGGCCAATACAGGCACTTTGATTTTGGATATTTGGATATTTGTCTCTATTTTTCAGATGACTATGTGTTACTCCATAATGTGGAGATGAGGCTTTTGAACAACAATTCATGAGTAACCTAGGCTAATTCTTTAAGTGCTGGTAGCTTTAACTTAAAATCTTCTGCCACTGACTTTACGCTTTGCAACCACCTGATAGAGTGCAAGATATATGTTTGATCATGGTTATCTTTACTAATAAGCAGTTCTGCTGCCATACAATGAACAAGAGACAAGCAATTATGCAGTAGGTGAGAACTGTAAAAAAGAATGTTTATGAGCATATGTTCCCATAGCACGTAGTGTGGCAGATAAATATGTCACCAGTGACACTTGTGTCTCTAGTGAGAGGCCAGAAATTGCACTGAGAAACTTAACAGAATTTCAGATTCCACTTTTTAAACTAGAAAGCACAATAGATAAGTGACTACATTTCCTCAGCAAGGCTTTTTGTTGCAGCTTACAGGTGACGAAGCAACGGTGATACAACTACAGGCAGTACTTGTAGTTTTTTCTTCTTTTCTTCCTCAAATCACAGCTCAGGCAAATGCAGCACGTGGCTGCACAGTCCAGATACAACCACAGCATTGCTTCCTCTGCCACCAAGCTGGCCGGGGGAAGAGCTGTGCTATCAGGCTTCTCGCCATGCTCTATAGACATTGTCACTGCCCAGCCTGTGCTAGCTGTAGGGCCGAACTTTGCTCCCCTGTTAGCCTCTGTCTCCTTCGGTGGTGCTGAAGTAATTTATACTTTTACTGTGGCACTGTGTGTGGTGCCACTGTCATAGCAAGAGGCAGAGACAAATGTAGAGGCTAACCTCCTCAGGAAATATGTGCCTGCTTACTGCAGGCTTTCTGCTCTACCTAAACACAAGGAGAGAGGGGGGATATTTACTGAAAGCCTGACAATCGTTAAACCAGTTTTGACAGTGAGCACTGATGATGCTTCTTTACAGAGTTAAGATAAATAACTACAATAATCTTGTGGGATTTACAGTCAAAACTAGCTTGAGCTCATCTTTTTGACAAGCAAAGTAACAGAAGTTATTAATGTGGAATGATGAGGTGAGATCAGTCAGCATGCACATTGTCCCAAAGACTTTGGTTGTGTTGTTTCCCTAGCAGCGTAGGAGATTAGGGACGTATCTTTTCATCAACAACGTAACGTCTCTGTAGGGTGAAGTGCAGGGGATGATAGCACTGCCAACAAGCCATATGCAAATAAATCTCATGCAGAAGGAGTATTCGTATTTTAATTGCATTGCTGTTAATCAGTGAGAGTCATCTGGATTGGGCTTCAGATTCCTACTACAATCCTCAGATTTCTGTCTTTTAAGAAGAGTGTCTTATGCCTTAATTTGGGAAGCTGTTTTTGCATGAGTATATTGTAAACTTATTCATAGTTTCACTGAGGTTTGTGAAGTTTATATTTAAAGGTAGGCCTTGGATAACCATGTTTCTGAATTTTGCGTTAGTGTGTATTTGCAGTCTTGTAAGTCAGTTTTCCATTCAACTTATTCCTCTTAAATTCCTTTCCTATCGATTTGGCATCTCCTATTTCCCAAGCAAAAGCATAGTTTGCTTGGCATCTCCTATTTCCCAAGCAAAAGCATAGTTTGCCATCTGCTCTATTCAGATGAAACAACCTGCAGAAAGAAGGGCAGGGAGTGTCTCATCATCTTCATTCTAAAGAGAGAGAGTAATTCCCCCTAAAGCATTCAAAATTATCAAAATGAGGATGATCAAAGAAAACTCTTCCTTACTTTAGACAAAAATCATCACAAAAGAGAGTCTGTAGACTCTGCCCCGAGAATGGAGATTCAAAAGAATCAACAGTTTAATGAGAAGTGAACTTATTCCAGAAATACAAGTAGCCTCTCAGGGAGAGGGAAGAATATGCAAAGGAAGAAGAAAATACTCAGTCCAGCTCACCATCACAAGAAGCTGGCATCCTTAAGCTGTCACTTTGAGATAAAATGAGTGTCTGTGAACTGCAGACCCAACTAGTATGGAGGCAGTTGTTCTTTCTTTTTCCTAGTACAGTAAGAAAGTGCCAAGTGAGAATGAAAGGGAACTCAGTCATTTTAGAGATTCAAGAAGGTGAATTGGAACATCGATATGCCTTGAGATGCTGTTTCTTTACTCACTTAGAAGAGCTGGCTCTAAAATATCTTGTTCAGAGGCTTCCTAAAATGTGGGGGAAGGAAAACAACGACTCACAGAATCATTATTAGGATTGGAGAAGACCTTTAAGATCATCAATAGTGTGACTAGTGTGAATGCAATATAGGTTAATGCTTTTGCATTTGGTATGGTCTTCTGTTGTTTGGCATAGCATCAGACTGTTCAGATCCTTCAGTATCTCAGGACCTTTAGTTTCTAGTGCAAGAGAGGCTGTTAATGGCTCTAGGAGTGATTTTAGATGACAGTGTTTCTCTGAGTGTAGCAATCTGAGCTTGAGATAGCAGGGGCTCCCTTTGGGATGGAAATAATATTCCTTATGGAGAACAGAACTAGCAGAAGATGGAGGGCAGTAATCCACAGACAGGCTCATGAGAGAAAGACCATGTGAAAAGAAGCCTGAGTTTTATGAGGACAATTGATAAAAACTGCTACTCACATATAAACTATGGTTTCTAAGTCAGTTTTCTGAAATATGGATAAGGACAGATCATGTCAGAGGCGTTAGGAGAGGGAGATTCACTATAGACGCTGTCATATAATGGGTACTGGTGCTTAGGTACTTCCATATGCAAAATCCCCAGAAGTTAAAAGCTGTTCGTGTTCATTCATATGTAAAACAGGCCAGAGGCTATTTTCTGCTGCCAGGAGCAAGTGACACAGCGTGACTTATGCTCATGCAGTTAGCTTTTCCTTGGGTCAGATATGCATGGTCACTTTTCAGCAGTATAGATGGTCGTATGCTTGCACTTGAGCCCTTATCATGGTCTTGCGTGGATTATTAGCACAGGCATAGGCTACACTAAATCACAGAATCGTAAGGGTTGGAAGATACTTGAAAGATCTAGTCCAACCACTCTGCCAGAGCAGGGCCACCTAGAGTAGGTCACACAGGAACTTGTCCAGGTGAGTTTTGAATGTCTCCAGAGGAGGAAACTCAACAACCCATCTGGGCAGCCTGTTCCAGTGCTGTCACCCTCACAGTGAAGAAATTCTTCCTTGTATTTCTTTAGATCCAGCTTATACCCATTGCCTTTTGTCCTGTCATTAGACATAATTGAGAACAGCCTGGCTCCATCCTCCTGACACCCACCCTTTATGTATTTGTAAATATTAATAAGGTCACCCCTCAGTCTCCTCCAAGCCAAAGAGCCCCAGCTCTCTGAGCCTTTTGTCATAAGGGAGATGCTCCACTCCTTTCATAGTTGTTGTGGCCCTGCGCTGAACTCTCTCCAGCAGTTCCCTGTCCTCCTTAAACTGAGGGGCCCAGAACTGGACGCAATATTCCAGATGCAGTCTCACAAGGGTAGAGTAGAGGGGGAGGAGAACCTCTCTCGGCCAACTGCCCACAGCCCTTCTAATACTCCTCAGGATGCCATTGGCCTTCTTGGCCACGAGGGCAGATTGAGACTGTATTGGTTTTGTATTTACATAGTTTAGGTCCCGTGAGTACTAATTACTGTATCCACAAGTAACACCTTAACCTACTTTACCTGTAATGTAATGTCTTTGTTGTTATTTATAACATTTGATGTTGTAGTCATTACTGTGAGTAGAATAGAAATACATTGATTTGCATACATTTTCTTTACCAGTGTTGTGGATTTCTGTGTTGAAGCGTAATCCATAGTGGCAGCTGTTGGGATTCATCCAGAGACTGCCAGTCTTGTCACATCATTCATTTCCAAATCACCCGTGGGATGTTGTGGTTAAATTATCTCTGGTGCCACACTGCAGTTCTCTGATGCAGTGACTGCACAGATGCTGTCCATTTTGTACTAAAACTCTTGGGTTTGTGGCATGAGTAGACTGAGATATATTTAGCAAATGTGGTAATATATGTGTTTGTGGTAATATATAGTGAGGTTTAGCAGGGAGTTCTCTGTATTCATTCCCTAGTTCTATGAAATTAGAACTTTTTGCAAAAATGTTGTATTGAGACTGAAACTGCCCTTTTTTTGTTAAAAAAAGATAGTATATATTGAAGGCAAAAAAAAAAAAAAATAATAATTGAACTTGATGTGCTTTTAGCTTTGAAGGGCTGCTGCAGCAAAGAGTTATTGTTATAGATATGAGCACAGTTTAGTGTTTTTAGTGGTTGTGACAAAAATGGTCAGTTTTACCGGATGGTCTACTAATGTAATTCATTACTTGTGTACAGACTTTATATTTCTTGACCATTTCAATGGAATTCTATAAAGGTCATGGTTTTGTCACATGGAGTTGTTCTGAGCCTGAAACATAGTGCCCTTTCAGGATTCTGTCTGGGGACTCATGGTGATTGTCCCTACCTTGTTTATAAACACATCCCCTGAATTAGAAATACTTTTATTATTCTTCTGCTATTTATATTTGTTATCTCTTAACAGCTATTCTTGAGTATCAAAAATAAATGAAACACAGTCAGGTCTTGTATTTTTTACATTTTTGGCAAGCCTTGTCGATTTCCTTAAGCACATGATACTGACAGTGTTTTGTTTTAAAGGTTAGATTACAATTAAAAGCTTTGCCAAACTGGAATATAACAGGCAATGCTTGTGACTGTAAATAAGAATATCCCTGAGTGACAGAAGTGATATATTATCTGAACCACCGTTTGTCCAAGTAGTTTCCTTTGAGGCAGCTTAGATGAACAGAGAGAACTGGATACAAACATTTTACTTTATTCATCCTAGTTTATCTAAACATCTTTCTGAAAGTCCACTCAAGTCACTTTCCAGTTTTTGGGATTTGGTTTGTGATTTGTTTTTGTCTTTTTTTTTTTTAAATAATTTCTTTGGTAAAATAAATTCTTTTATATACCTGGTGAGAGAGATGGCAAGTACTTGGAGGCAGCTAACTTTTACACTTGCGTTCTGCTGTAGTGTTTGCTACGCTGGCTCTTCCCAGTAGGAAGTAATTGGAAAGGTGTGTGTGGTTAAAGTGATACAGAGAATAGAATGCTAAATGTCCAATCAAAAAGGTTGTGTTCACTGGGCTGTCATGCTAAGGAAAATAAATTAAACTGACAGGATGTGCAGAGGACTTACAGATTCCTGCAGTTGTCTATGAAGTGTTTGGCTTCAGCTGTGAAAAGTTGGAGTTTAACCCTTTTTCCTGGATTACATCTCATATTACAGCTTTGCAAAGCCTGAATGTGAGTAACTTAATTGTTCTAGTGACAAAGTTTAACTAAATAAGTTTCACAGAACGTGGTCTCACATTTTTCAGATGAACATACGTGGTGTCAGCTTTTTTCTTACTGAATGTTGGAGGGGGTATGGTGTCTGCAGAGAGTCACGGATTCAGCTCAAGTTGCTTCTGGCATCTTGCTGTGGTGTCCAGGAAGTATTAGCTGCTGTGACGTTTCCATAGAGTTAACCCGGAACACTGTTTACCACCACAGACTGTTGTAACCCTACTAGGATTTGACTTATCTTTTGAGATTGTCTCTGCCCATCTATTTTCAGTGGAGCGTGGGGTGATTCCACCTCTAACATGGGCGTTTCATTTGACGAGGATATACCTGGAGCAGGCTGTTCTTAGAGTGAATATATTTGTTTTCCTGAATTACCAGTCTCCTGGAAAGGACACATTCTTCTAGAATTATGTGCATGTGTTTATGTATTCCAAGTTCATTTATTCAGAGTATCTTTTTATCCTAAAGAAATTTTTCATGGGCAAAGTTTAACTACTAAAGGCACTAAAAAGGTAGTTAAAATGAGAGACTTTGGCGAGTTAGTGATGTTTTAAAAGCAAGCTATTTGGTGAAAGCTATCTGTTTATTATTGAAAAGATAAGAGTGTATGGTCCATAGAGGGAAGTAAAATGAAGGAGTTGTTTTGAAATTCAAATGTCATAATGTTTCGGTCCCAGAAATCTTTTATTAATTCTGACTGTTTTATGTAATGGACCTGAGCTATGAAACTATGGTTATTAAATGATAACAACTATTGCCTTTTAAAGAAGAATTATGGTTTTACAGTGTGTTCAGATGAATAAATATATATATCACAGAAAGTGTCTTTCCCTTGCTGGATTTACTGCTACAAACTTTTTCATGACAAAGTTCACATATAAATAAAGCTAAGGGAAGGAGAACTGGGAAAGAAAAAACAGAGTACAAGCTTTCCTATAAAGGAAGCACCTGGAACCAAAGTGACAGGAGAAATTAAAGAAACTAAGAAAACTCTGTAGGTGATATGCTGTTGTTCAGATTATAGTATAGAACAGTTCAGAGGAAGTTGGTGTATTAGTATTTTGTTGAACTCTCTATGTATCAGAGTTCTATTTGCAGATAATTGAACTTAATGTTTCTGAAGACATCTGTATATTTACGGGGCCTTAGTTATAGGTAGTAGGCTGAGATGTATACTATCAGGAACAGCCACAGATACCTGTTTTCAGTATATCTGGTGTTCAAGAAACTATCAGTCATCAAGAAATAAGTATTCCAATCAACATTTCCTCTGGTATCACAGTACAAGAAATATCAAAAAGCTAGATCCTCAGCTATTTTGATCTGACAGGGTTCCTCTGAGATTTCTTCTGCTATTATATATTAACTGCAGTTTATAGCACTGTTAGCATCAAAGAAAATTACTTAGCTGTCTCTGGCCCTATGAAAGGATTGCATTCTTGCCATGTACAAGATCCAGTCTTGCAAACCCATATTCACTTTGGCAGCACCTGCATGCATGTGATGGATAGCCTGTTTTTCAATTTCATACTGAATTTCAAGCACAGCCTCTCTTGTGTTAATCCCATCAACACAATACTAACAGCAGGTCTGCTGTTCCTATGTGTAGTGCTGTCTAAAGCCCAAACTAAATGAATTCTACTTCTGTTGGGCAGTGGGAAAAAAGTCTTCAGGTTGTGGGTGCTGTGCTTCTTTTCTAATAATTTCTACCAATTAGTTCTGAAGATTAAAAAAAAAAAATAGCTTATGTGGAAGGGACTGTCAGACCTATTTCTTGAATCAAACGGTTTTCTTCCATCATCAGCCACAAACAGGTATTGAAAATTACTATATGCTCATAAAAGTCTTTGAGAGAAATAAATCTGAGGATGCAAAGCTCACAGCATTGCATTGCAGCCTTTAGAGGAAAGTACATATAACAAACTTCTGTCCATCACCTTATGGAATGTGTGTGGATAAAATTAGCAGCCAATAACCTTTCCATTGTTTACACTCTCATGTAGTCATAATATGTTCACAGTGTGATTAAGAGATGCTCAAGATCTGAATGTTGGTTACTTAATATGTGAATTTTACAATATGAAGAATCTCTGACATTGGTGTAAATCTTGCCAACTTCTGCAAGCACTGAAACTCCAATTTTATGTGAGCTAGTAATTTTTATGTATCCATTTGGATATAAGCATTGTTGGTAGGTCTACAAAATTGATCAGTCTTGACCCATAATTTTTAGGTCTGATAAGGCTTTGTAGGTTATTATAAAACCTATTTGTGTTTTTAATTTTGCTATAAAGCTTGTGCAAATACAGCATGTTTTGACTGTGTGTGAACTTGGCTGTGAAGAGAAGGAAGTGGGTTCAGCAGCCCCTCTACCTCCCAAACCCCTGGAGGTGCTGCCAGCCAGACACTTTCCTTTGAAGGATAGTTCTGAGGTGCCTCCTCTTTGTTCTGGGAGGGAGATGGTAAATAAATGTTGACCTATAACTGAAGAAATTTTTAAAATTAATAAATAATCCTGTTTGGCTGACCAGGCTGGCAGAATAGATTTCTGATTTTTCTGAGTGGTTATAAGTGGGTATTTTATCTTGCAGTGATGAAATACCTTGCCCTCAAGGGATCATGCAGTATATGTCTCAAAATATTATAGAAAATTTTGCAGATGTCCTATACTTTAGAACTACTGACATAGTGTTAAGTCAGAAGAATTGAACTGCCAGGACTTTCATGCACATCTTCTGGCCTGTCTGAATTGGCTGCTTTAATTTCTGCCTGCCTGTGGCCATTTCTGTGCCCAGAGGTAAACTCTTATCAACCTCACACAGAAGAGTTATCCCAAAGGAGAAGGAAAACAATGTTCCAGACAGGGATAATCCCACAGGATCAAAGGCAGCCATAATTATAGTTGTTCTGCTGGGCTGGAAGAATGCAGAACAACAACAGTGGAGGTCATACTTCGGTTAAACAGAATACTCTTGTTTGCAGTAAATGCAGTTTAGCAAAAAAATCCTTTATTCAGTGGGACTAGAAACTTGGTGCAACATTTACCTTTCCTGTATTCTGATACAATGTGTTTCAAGCTTCCTTCAGGTAAGTGTTATACAACTTCTTCCAACATCTGACAAGAATCATCCTGGCAGCATAGCTCATTTTCATAGCTCATTATATTGAAATAGTAGCAGAAATGCAAGCTGCAGAATTAGGTAAGTTACTTCTTTTTTTTTTTGGTTTGTTTTGCCAGTTAAATAACAGAAGGATTAGACAAGAAGATTAGAGGAGATAACCAGCTGCTCTGTTCTTAATTTCCTAGTGAACTGTTTCTGAAGACAGATGATGTATCCTGCTTGCATAGAATGAGCTTTCAGGAGTACACTGAACCCATGGTCAGCCATACTTTTAGCTCCACTCCCACCAGAATGTCAGAATATCTGAAGAACTAATGTTCAAACTTTAAGAGCTTGACTTTTACAATATTTTGTCTCATTTTCAAGTTTTGTCAGTTTATTCTCTTAATTTACCAGGATCAGGGTTATTTTTGGTTTGACATGCTAAATGATAGTAAAGGCTTTGAAAGATCACACAAAAAGGGAAATCTTATCATTTGGGATCTGCAGGAGTTAATAAAAGATGCAGTACTTCAAAACATTGTCATCTATTGTTTGAAATCCACCTATGTGTGTAAGGTTGTAGAGAGAGGTCTCCATTTTCATATAGTTTAATAATTTAAGAATAAAACATAAGTGTAATTATTTTGTCATTTACAACTTGCAAATCTGCTGAAAAATAATAATTCACATTAACCCTCTGATATTGAAATGGGCTTGTCTTCAGAGCTCAGTACTGATTTTACTCCTGTCCCTCTGGACCCATACAAAACATACAAAAGTGGCTTTGTGTGGACTGTGGCCTGTGAATACTTAGACCTTTCTAACCTAATAATGACATTGACATCTCACTGCAAGAACTGGGAAAAAATGAGCTGGGCTTTTTTCACTTAGTGAAAATCTAGTTAAAATAAAAATATTTTTGAAAGCAAAAAAAGGCAAAAAAGCAGCAATGTTTACCATCTCTTTAGCTAAAAACTTCAGACTTTCTTTGAGACAAGTTCCAAATTTTCTACCAGTTGAGGGAAAATACGCATCAGTTACTGTGTGCTTTTACAGCAAAGTTGTATCAGCCAGCTGCCCAAACTTGGACTCTCTGAGCAGAAGTGAACGATGGGTCTCCACATGCATGTGTTCCTTTCCTTATCTCTCTTTTGCCTGGAGTCAGTCTAAAGGCATTTAATGTGATTTTTGTTTCATTTTCAGCTGAAATAAAGATCTGTTTTAAATACTACCATGGTGTTAGTGGAGCCCTCCGAGCTACTACTCCATGTATCACTGTGAAAAACCCCACTGTGATGGTAAGTTTAGCCTATTTGTTCATTGCTTATGGCTAAGATATATTAACTGTCAGACTAATTAGTATAAGTCTCCTAGTTTAACTGTCGACTGCATTTTTTTTTTTTCAAAGAATTCTATTGCCTGACAAAAATCACCAAAATTTGGAAATGCTTTTCATGGTTTTGTATTGTTTGTGGTAACACTAAAAAGTCACTGTGCCTAAGTAAAACATGTCATGCTAGGAATTTGATTTTGTTTGCATTGAGTTTTGAAGCTTACAGTTTGCTGTAATTTGCTGGCTATTTGGCTCAAACTGAATCCTTATCAGAAGTCTTCATTTCTTCTGATTTGTTAATAATAAAAATGAAATTGTTACCAAGATAGTCATTGTTGTAAAAATGAAACTGGACAAAACTCTGCTCTTGCAAAAGTTATCATTTTTTTTGTTCCATATACCATTTAACTTTAGTAATTCTCGGGCTATTGAGAATTATTGATGTCATACCATGCTTTCATTAAGAGACTTGTTCTTTTGAAACACTGGAAGTTTAGAGGAGGGTTTTGTTTTTTTTTTAGTTTTCAAATAAGTTGTGGAAGAAGAACCTGCTAAGCTTGTATCCAGGTGCTTTTCATCTAATAGGCGAGCTCTTCAATTAACATGAAGTTTCACAGTGGATTTGATTCATAGATATTACCTGACAAACATTTAAGCTTACATCCTGACAACTGCCATGTTGAAAATGCCATAGAGCACAAGTTAATCATACTTTTATTCTGATTCTGCACTTTTCCAGCATTGTTTCTTATATACAAGCACGTGCTAATGGCTGTATGATACTGCTTGTGCTGTACTAGACTTTATATCTTATTACACCAAATGTTTTTCCTTTCTCCTAGAATTTACAGACTTAGGTGACAGCATCATTTAATTGTCAGATCTTTGCAGTAGAAATGTGAACTCTTGGTATTTTGCAAAAGAAAGTGGGTTACAGTTAACTAGCTTGACAGCCACTGTCTTTAGTATCAATTTGTAAACTAAAGATGATAAGGTAGCCTGATTTTGACCAAATGGAAAAATGTATCTCAAAATAACCCTTGAAGTGGGTGATACGCTGCACTATATTGTTACTGAGAAGCAGAATTATTATATTGAATGGAGAAACCATTTCAACTTGTGTGTTTTCTTGACCTTGTCATGCTAGCCACCAGTATTTTGAGATTCATTACACAATAAGACACGTGAACTTCTTTGAATATGCATTCGCTTACTTGCTAGCTACTTGAAAACCCATCTTTTGGAATCATTGGTCACTATGGAAATTACTTGCCTTTGAAAGGTAACACAGGGTCCTGGATATTGCGCAGAATAACGCTAGCAGGTGTAACTGTGTTTGTGCTAACAGTACAGACTTACAGTAACAGTGAGCTATTAGTTTCCCTGAAGAGAATGTCATATCACAATGAGATGAGACATCCTAAAAATATTATATTGGATTAGTTATAAGTAACTTTACTTACTGTTAAATGTTAATACCTCACATCATTTTCATGATTCTGGTGTTGAGCTTAAGCCCTCTGCAGTAGAGAATACTTTGGTTTTCTTGGCACTGTTCGTGTCTGTTACAGAAATGCCATTCCTGGAACTGGTCATGCAATGCCCACTCCTTGTTTTTAAGCTGCAGTGAATTACCTGCTGTCTTGGATCATTCTGTCTTGTCACTTTACATAGTTTGGTGAGAGACATGTTTCTGCTTTTCCACAGTGGAAAAATAGGTGTGGAATTAGGAAGGCCTTTTTGTTGATGAACAACACTTTTAACAAGAAAACAATTCATGTTCTTAGAATAAGCCCAAAAGAGTAAACGGGAGTACATAGCATTCCTCTGGCCTTCCCTGGGCAACATCACCATCCCAAGGGAATGTACCCCTTGCTGCTTCCAGGGAATCTCTGTGTAGATGAGATCTTGATGTAGCTGGAATGAACCCAATGCTTTTGATGGCCTCTTAATTTTACACCAGCTGCCAGCACTTCTTTGTCCATATAAAGTTACTGGCAGAATGATGTGATCCTGGATGGAAAAGGCATGGTTTTGAGTGCTCTGGTGAGAAACACTTTGCACTGAGAACCAGAATGCATCATGAAACAAGCAGTGAGGGAATGTAATAGGCTGGCTGGTGAGAGGCAGCTCTTGCTGGCATGGTGTGTTCCCTCACTGAGCACCATGCAGCCACCCAGTCCTCCCCTGTCCCAGTGGGATTGCGAGGAGACTCAGGGAAAATAAAAACCCAGAAGTAAAACTCATGAGTTGAGGTAAGAACAGTGCAATAATGAAAATGAAATAAAATATAACAACAATAAAATACATAATAGTAATAGTAATGAAAAGGAATATAGCAAAAAGAGAGAGATAAAAAACTCAAGGGAGAAAACAAATTAAACAAAAAACACCCAAAAAGTGATGCCCAATTGAAGTGATGCAATTGATCACCATCTGCTTACTGATGCCAGAGCAGGGATGNATTGAGTTTTGAAGCTTACAGTTTGCTGTAATTTGCTGGCTATTTGGCTCAAACTGAATCCTTATCAGAAGTCTTCATTTCTTCTGATTTGTTAATAATAAAAATGAAATTGTTACCAAGATAGTCATTGTTGTAAAAATGAAACTGGACAAAACTCTGCTCTTGCAAAAGTTATCATTTTTTTTGTTCCATATACCATTTAACTTTAGTAATTCTCGGGCTATTGAGAATTATTGATGTCATACCATGCTTTCATTAAGAGACTTGTTCTTTTGAAACACTGGAAGTTTAGAGGAGGGTTTTGTTTTTTTTTTAGTTTTCAAATAAGTTGTGGAAGAAGAACCTGCTAAGCTTGTATCCAGGTGCTTTTCATCTAATAGGCGAGCTCTTCAATTAACATGAAGTTTCACAGTGGATTTGATTCATAGATATTACCTGACAAACATTTAAGCTTACATCCTGACAACTGCCATGTTGAAAATGCCATAGAGCACAAGTTAATCATACTTTTATTCTGATTCTGCACTTTTCCAGCATTGTTTCTTATATACAAGCACGTGCTAATGGCTGTATGATACTGCTTGTGCTGTACTAGACTTTATATCTTATTACACCAAATGTTTTTCCTTTCTCCTAGAATTTACAGACTTAGGTGACAGCATCATTTAATTGTCAGATCTTTGCAGTAGAAATGTGAACTCTTGGTATTTTGCAAAAGAAAGTGGGTTACAGTTAACTAGCTTGACAGCCACTGTCTTTAGTATCAATTTGTAAACTAAAGATGATAAGGTAGCCTGATTTTGACCAAATGGAAAAATGTATCTCAAAATAACCCTTGAAGTGGGTGATACGCTGCACTATATTGTTACTGAGAAGCAGAATTATTATATTGAATGGAGAAACCATTTCAACTTGTGTGTTTTCTTGACCTTGTCATGCTAGCCACCAGTATTTTGAGATTCATTACACAATAAGACACGTGAACTTCTTTGAATATGCATTCGCTTACTTGCTAGCTACTTGAAAACCCATCTTTTGGAATCATTGGTCACTATGGAAATTACTTGCCTTTGAAAGGTAACACAGGGTCCTGGATATTGCGCAGAATAACGCTAGCAGGTGTAACTGTGTTTGTGCTAACAGTACAGACTTACAGTAACAGTGAGCTATTAGTTTCCCTGAAGAGAATGTCATATCACAATGAGATGAGACATCCTAAAAATATTATATTGGATTAGTTATAAGTAACTTTACTTACTGTTAAATGTTAATACCTCACATCATTTTCATGATTCTGGTGTTGAGCTTAAGCCCTCTGCAGTAGAGAATACTTTGGTTTTCTTGGCACTGTTCGTGTCTGTTACAGAAATGCCATTCCTGGAACTGGTCATGCAATGCCCACTCCTTGTTTTTAAGCTGCAGTGAATTACCTGCTGTCTTGGATCATTCTGTCTTGTCACTTTACATAGTTTGGTGAGAGACATGTTTCTGCTTTTCCACAGTGGAAAAATAGGTGTGGAATTAGGAAGGCCTTTTTGTTGATGAACAACACTTTTAACAAGAAAACAATTCATGTTCTTAGAATAAGCCCAAAAGAGTAAACGGGAGTACATAGCATTCCTCTGGCCTTCCCTGGGCAACATCACCATCCCAAGGGAATGTACCCCTTGCTGCTTCCAGGGAATCTCTGTGTAGATGAGATCTTGATGTAGCTGGAATGAACCCAATGCTTTTGATGGCCTCTTAATTTTACACCAGCTGCCAGCACTTCTTTGTCCATATAAAGTTACTGGCAGAATGATGTGATCCTGGATGGAAAAGGCATGGTTTTGAGTGCTCTGGTGAGAAACACTTTGCACTGAGAACCAGAATGCATCATGAAACAAGCAGTGAGGGAATGTAATAGGCTGGCTGGTGAGAGGCAGCTCTTGCTGGCATGGTGTGTTCCCTCACTGAGCACCATGCAGCCACCCAGTCCTCCCCTGTCCCAGTGGGATTGAGAGGAGAATCAGGGAAAATAAAAACCCAGAAGTAAAACTCATGAGTTGAGGTAAGAACAGTGCAATAATGAAAATGAAATAAAATATAACAACAATAAAATACATAATAGTAATAGTAATGAAAAGGAATATAGCAAAAAGAGAGAGATAAAAAACTCAAGGGAGAAAACAAATTAAACAAAAAAAAAACCCCAAAAAGTGATGCCCAATTGAAGTGATGCAATTGATCACCATCTGCTTACTGATGCCAGAGCAGGGATGTCAGTGTGTTATCACCATTATTCTCACACTAAATCCAAAACATAGTGCTGTACCAGCTGCTAAGAAGAAAATTAAATCTGTCCCAATTGAAACCAGGACAGGCTGACGGGGATGTCAGGCATCAACATCATTGCTGTGTCTTCACTTTGACTGCTTGTTATGAACAGAGTATTCGAGTTTTGCAGTGGGAGAATTTGTATGTGATTGCTAATTACAATGAAATTCCAATGTGCTTGCTGATCATCATGGGAAGTATTTGAAAGCTAAGGATATTGAATAGCTTAAAGCAATAAAAAAAGGAATTATTAGATTTTCAGTTAATACAATGTGGGTTTCTCATGGCTACCAGAGCCGCAGAATCATTTTTCAATCTGGTAACTTCACACAGCTGTTCAGCTGCTCAAAATTACTTCATCTACACACATAGGTATGTGAGGTTTTATTCAACTTGGTTTTTTAATCGTTCAATAGATCAAATGACTTCTTGTTCTATCAATAGTATTAATCTCCACTGCCGTGTTTGGCTGAAGCATTTTCACCAGACTGTGTCACCTGCTCTGCCTGGGAGTGAGTGCTGTGCCTAAAGGAGAACTGTTTGACTTCAAAGATAGCTCCATTGATGGCTTTATGATAGATTATTTATCTGGATGCATATCTCTTGTCTTGAAAGTCAATTTCTGTAAAAAACAAACTCTATGAGGCATAAGCTTTTAGACTGCAGTCATATTTATATATCTGATGCACTTTTCTGTTTGGAAGGAGCTTTTGTTCATAGATCTGAGGGCCTTTGTTAGTCTCTTTTTGATCTCTACTTTTTTTGTTGCACAGTAAATTATCTATTTGTGGAAAGTGACACAAGTTACACATGCTGTCACTGGTCAGCTCAGTGCTTTGGTATGTATTACCAGTCCATACTGTTGATTTTCTTTTACAAAAGGATAACCTGTAGGAAAACACATTCTTGTTTTCTCCAATTAATAGTGTCTGTACGTGTATTAGCCTATACATGTTCTGTCTGTATGTGTGTATTAGCACTGTGTGGCATAAATAATAGATATTTTTCTAGAAACAAATGCTGTAGCTCTGCCTGTCCATGGTAATAGGCTGTAGCTGGCCTATTTCCCTACAGTAGTATCTTACAATTGCATTATCATCCTCAAGCATGTGCAAAGCAGACAAAAACTTCTGTGGTGTATTTTAATTTTTTCTTCTCTTCAGATGGGAGTAGAAGGCACAGATGAAGGTGCTTCTGGAGCCCAGCACTCTAGGAAGTTAGTCAGCTTTACCCTATCAGGTAAAAAACACTAGCACTCTATGTTCTACAAATTATTGTTTAAAAAATAATTACTGTTTTAAATAACATGGAAGATGGAATACCTTTCTTCATTAGCCTCTGTAGGAGCACACTCTAGTGGCTTGAAAGATATAATTTCTTTAGAATTTCTAATTGTGGGAAACAAGCCAGAATCATTCATCTTTAGGAATGAAAGCAATGAATTTGATGGATCCCAGCATGAAAAACTTGGAGAAATTTCCAGGTTGCACAAGGGACAGTTCCTTTCAGACTGATGAGTGGAAAACTATGCCTCTAGGTAAAAAGGAAGCTGGTTCCACCAATTTGAAGGAGTAAAAAAGCAATGTCTGCAAATGTCTGATTTTTTTACCTTTAGAAAGGTCAAAAAAGCTTTACTCGTAACAAAGCTAAGCTATCACTGCAGCAAAATATCTGTAGGGATATAGTCTACCAGCTTCACTTGTTTTGTTTATCCTTTTATTCCATGGGAAGTCTATCTGAGGCTAAAGTATATTCAACTTGAGCAAAGACAGGAAAAAATTGTTTCCGAATCTTAAAGGGCTGACAATTTAGGGATTGTAGGAGTAGAGTAGAAAAAAACCCTGCTTTTTGAAATGGTCTTTCAGCAGTTGTCAGAGATTTCTATCAGCCTGAGGAGTCCCCTAAATTAATTTTGAAACAGAAATTGACTGATAGGTCTATAATGTGTTTCCTGGAACATTTTTCAGTTGCTCATTTGCATGTGCAAAGTTGTTGCTTTAAAAGGCATTGACCCTTTATTTTGTGGTATTTCTACTGTGTGACTTAATTTTGAACACTAGGTAGGATCATTTTACTTACTGAATCCACAGATATGGCATTTCATTTTAGTGCAGTGAATTTTTTCTGCGTGTATAAACTGCTCATCTAAGGATGTACATGCCAGTTGCATTAGAGTCAGAAGACTGCATGGAAAATATTGGAGTAGCAAATGGAGAAAGACACAAGTATCCTATCCTATCCTATCCTATCCTATCCTATCCTATCCTATCCTATCCTATCCTATCCTATCCTATCCTATCCTTCAGCAAACGTAAACAGCAAAATAGTTTACAGTTAAGTTTAAAACTTAATGTTATAAAACCCAAAACCAAGCAGCCTTATTCTTCAGTTCTTGTTGAAGCATGCTCGATCATTCAAGTCCATGGTCATGAAAATATGCACCTGAGGAAATAATTATTTGTTGCTTCAAGTCACAAGAGCTATAGTACTGAGGTTTACTTAGGAAGAAAGAGGCATTTTCAGAAAACTGTGTCCCTTTTTATGTATGATAGGATATCTTCTTCTATGTTGAGAAAAAAGTGTGCATCATAGAACTGAGCAGCCTTAATGGGTATTTGAAGTTATGTTTATCAAAGTCTCAACTTTGGGAAAGTTTGAGTTCACCACATTACCTACCATACAGGTTTTTGTTATCTTAGTCCTTTCCTCTTTCCCATAAAAAGAGCTGTGTGGTGGTGGGGCTTTTTATTTTGTTGTTCTTTTTAAGAGTGGAAATATCTTACATGCTGAGAAAAAAAAAATTGTAGGTGAGCTACAAGTTCATGCTTTGTGTTGTACAAACGACTGGAGGCTAAAATGTAAATGAGGATGTTGATACCTTTCCTCTCTATGTTCTCTTGGGAAAACATTTGACTTCCTGCTTTGACTGTCTTTCTGTACACTGTATCCACTTCACTTATGAGTAATTTTAAGTTGCTTTATTTAGTAGTTTCTGGTGAATTGATTTCCTGGGTAATAATTTAAGAATACACCACTTTGTGAAGTAGCTTTAATTTACTTAATTCCTTTTTCCTTACTTCTTGTTTTTCTTTAAAGATATTAGAGCAGTTGGACTGAAAAAGGGCATGTTCTTCAACCCTGATCCTTATCTAAAGATGTCTATTCAGCCAGGCAAGAAAAGTACCTTTCCTACATTTGCTCATCATGGCCAGGAAAGAAGGTCAACTATCATCAGTAACACAACCAATCCTGTTTGGCACAGAGAGGTAACGTATCCCTTTTGAGAACTGTCTGCCAGGTGATGCGGTGTAGCAGGCTTGCATTTTCTTTTTATGCGTTAGTCCTTACTCTCTGAAGGTTGTAAGCTTATTTTATAGCTAGTTACTTAAACTGTCACAGAAATTGTAGTAATTTTAGGAACCCTGTAGTTGGAGAGAAACAGCTATCACCTGTGTATTAAAGCTGCACTACGTGAGATTTTAATTCCCTTCTCTGCTAACGAGAGTTGAACTCATTCAGTGGCGCTGTAGATATCTTGAAATTTCAAAAAGAAATTAATTAAAATGGATTATGCATTATGAGAAGACTCTTTAAGAAAAGATACAGTAAGTGGGCATTTATGCTGAATGATTGTAACAGATGTTCATATGGAAATGATATTTCCACTGTGCAGAGCAGATGGCAAGCTTTCAGTTTTGTCAGACAGAGAGCATGGTCTTTTGTTTAGCCTCTATATGCACTGCTGGAGGAAGGAAAGTCCAAGGAGGCATTACAGCACCACACAGCAAGGGGGTTGAAAAAGGCGATTTGTCAGAAGCCAGTTTTCAGAGTGTGCTTATAGTGGGTAAACTCTGCAGGTTTCAGAGAAGGAACTCAGTCCCACAACTGCCTTTGAGCACATAACAGCCAGACTGTGCCTTTGAAGATAAAACATTTATTTTGGAAACAAAGTGAAAATACTGATACAAGTCCATAATGTTTTCAGTACAGATGAGCAGCATTCTTGATCTGTGCCTGTTTTCTAATGTGCAGATCGCAGAATCATAGAATGGTAGGGATTGGAAAGGACCTTCAGAGATCTAGTCCAACTCCCCTGCAGAAGCAGGTTCAGCTAGATCAGGTCACTTAGGAACATGTCCAGACAGGTTATGAAGAGCTCCAAGGAAGGAGACTCCACAAGCTTGCTTTAGCTGCTGTATCTTTCCTGTAGCAATGCTCCCTCAACAGCAGCTTATGCTCCCATTACATACGCTGTCCTAGTGGTGCAGAATTGATACTGTTTTACATCTACTTCTTCCTGCAAAATAATTTGCAATTTTATAGCAAAATGAGAGTGACAACTTTTAAAGTTCTGTTTGTTATGGGAACTCAGTTCTGACAGTTGCCCAGCATGAGGAAATGTTTCTATTACTGATTCAGTTTAATTGCTGTTTTTTGATCTGTTTAGCTGATGTCCACAGCTGAACTGAAGAGTTGGTCCTTTTTCTGTTCCATCTTTAGTTATCTAGCCAGATGCATATTAGGCATTGTACTCAGATTGTGATTTGCTCAGAAGTCTTAGAGATGGCAGGTAGTATAAGATAGTGTAAGTATATAAGTATAAGCAGATGACCTCAGCTTTTCTGAGCAGGTTTATACCATACTTTAAAAATAAAAATCTTTAAATCTGTAGGAAAAATAAAAATGTTTGATTCCTAAACTTGCTTTCTTAAGGTAATTTGTTACCACGCTGTGTCTGCCAACATACATATTTGCCTTCTGAATCTTTTATCCATCTTCAGGCAGATCTGACAAAGCAGAACAAATCTCAGAAATGAAGTATTCCTAAACTGCACGAATATTGACGAATATTGGCTGAAGAGAGCGAATGTGATAGTGTTCCCTCATAGGGAAAGGTGGAAAAATGATCTTACAGACACCAAGAAATCTTTCATAAATTAACACCATGTTGTTTAAAGGCCCCATGTATGGAGAAAGGTTATGTTGGAGCTTGCTGGGAAGGTTTGTGAACTTTGGGGAAAAAAAATCTGTAGAAAGTTCTCCTCCTTTCATGACAGTGCCCCTGAAAATACTGTATATGCATTGCCCTTTTGACTTCATGTCATGCATACAAAAAACTAATGCAAAGCGTATTGTTGGAAGAGAAGTTCACTAAGCATAGCCTAGAATGAGAGACACTTTCCTCCTTATTCCTGCATTGACATTGCTACTCTTCTATAACCTGATAGAGTACAGCAAGGATCTACTTCTCTTTTTGTATTCTACTCTCCAAATTTAAGTAAGCACTAGGATGCATTGCTTTCTTCTTTCTTATGTAGACCATGACATTGCTTTTATCCAGAGCAGTTTCTTACTGAGCAATTACTTTCAAGGAAAAGCATATGAGTTTCCTGAGAGGCTAGTTACATGTATAAAAATACAGCGATTAATAAATGACGTTGACATTGTTTGGCAACATGGAAATTACTGTCATTAGTCATTGCTTTTGGAGTTCGTTGCACTCTACTATTAATTATGTACATACTTTCTGCATAAAGGTGTATTGATATGATGTCAAATTATGTTCTTTCCTTCCAGAAATACTCTTTTGTTGCACTTCTAACAGATGTCCTGGAAATTGAAGTTAAAGACAAATTTGCCAAGAGTCGTCCAATCATCAAGCGCTTTCTTGGGAAGTTAACCATACCGGTTCAGAGACTATTGGAGAGACACGCAATTGGGTAAGTGAACACATTCTTAATGCTAACTTCTGTTGATAGGGAGACTCGGCATCTAGGGTACTGGCACAGACCAGCCTTTCTGGCTTAGTGGCACAGACCAGCACAGCCCAGTTATCTACTGGAAGATGCAGTGTTTCTAATTCTGTTCAGAATGCATATTGCCATGTTTGTGTGTATGTGTGTCTGTAGATTGTTTTCAGCTTAATTTCTATACACAAAAAAGGTAACCCAAAGCAAGGCTTTACCAGAGTACTACACAATTGTGTGCAAATTTTTTAGAAGAAGCAGATTTTATGGTTTCACTTCTTTTACAGTTTAAGTATTTTTAATTTTCAGTTTAGTAATCAGAGATTTTATATCTGTTCAACTAAATGGCCAGAACTACAAGGCTCTGACTGCTTGTTTTTCAGATTACTGGTGGTACTATGCAATTAAAATTACCTTTTGGCATTTGTAGCACACTGATGGGACTCAAAATTCACACGTACTATTTTAAAGTGTTCATTTTTTATAATTTTTTGGATAGCTAACTGTTCTGGTATAAAGATACAAGTCACTTAGAAACTTCTAGAGGTGTTTCATACTTCATGATGGTTACTGGAGGGGACTGTAGCATAGTCAAGTGGATTATCCAGTGAGGCCTTTGTTCAACCATATGAACAGAGAAGAGCCCAAGACTTGGTAAATAGGCACTGTGATACATCACAGGTGTGAAGCAAATGGCTGCAGGTCTGCAAGAGATGCAGCAGTGTGTGCAACAATATAATTTTACTTACTTTTAAGACAGAGCAGTGATTAGACTTTATCATTTTGTTAACACCTTTACATATATATGTGTGTGTGTGTGTGTGTATGTGTATATATATGTGCTATATTCAACAAGTTAGTAAAAATAATTCCTTGAAAGAAAGTAGCAGGAATAATTCCTGTGTATTTTGTATAGGAGTTGAAGTCTACTAAAATTAATCTATCTCCATTAACTTTAAAAGGCCACTGGGTGAGGCCCATGAGGAATGGTGGTGAAATAAAATGTGTGTATTCTTCCCTGAAAGTTTATGGGCATGGCAGTATCATCACACCTCTGCACAAAAAGCAGGATATAAACATACAAACGACTGGCCTCCTTTTTCACAGATATTCCCATCAAAGTAACAAGTTGCATAAATGGAGAAAATCAAATTCAATTTGAAAACACTTTTCAACTTTAAGTTTCCAAAGTGGTGGTTACACTGGTAAGTAAGAAAAAAGTTGTAAGAGTAGCTTAACATTTTGGTGATGTCTTCTGATACAGAATTTATTTAAAAAAAAAAAAGAAAGCCTGCCCATTTGTTTGGTAGTGGTGTACAAGAGCAGTTCAGGTGTGTATGCAATGTAACTTTTCTCAGAAATGCTTCGCCTTTGATTTTCAACAAATGATGTTAAGTTGAGCAAGTAGCTTTTTCTAATAAATTTGCACACTGCTATACCCGAAAAAATAGCACTGTGATACAGACTGGTTTCCAAACCTAGTTTAGCCTGTTCGTTTCCACACTAAACCCAAAAATGGTTTTCAGCTCCAAGATTCCTAGCGTTATGAAGTCTGTACCTTACCCATGTGCTGTGTTTTGTCAGTTCTTGTCTGTTTTTTTTTTTTTCCAAGCCAATATTCTGGAAGGTATTTATTGTTTTCTCCTCCATACTTCAGTTCTGTATGTTTAACATATCAAATTTTTTTAGGAAAGGAAGGGCTGTATAATATATAGATAGCAAGAATATAGGTAAGTATTCAGTTTGGTTTTGCCATACTGCTGGTAGAACTTACATTAAATCAGTTTTGCCTCTTCATCAGTAATTGATTTGCCTGAAGTAGAAGTGTACCAAATGTACAATCAACTGCTAATTCTCTTGTGTTTTTGGTTGTGCTCAAGCAAGTAAAACAAGACGTTTTACTTTCTTCTTAATTTTGGTGATGTCAAGGAAAATTGAAATCCTCTATTAATATGTGAACTTGAAAAATTATGTGAACAAAGTCCCAGACTTAGAGTACATCGTATGCTTATCTTACCCTTCCTAGTATTAATGATCAATATAGTGAATGAAAAAGTGAAGTCCAGAATCAGTCACTTTTAGACAGATTGAATTAAGATTCTGCCATCTGTTGTCATGGCTTACAAGTTTGAGTAACAAAGTGGCCAGAGGTTTTAAATTTCATGGAAAATAAGATAAATGAGGTTAAGAATCATCTGGTATAGATTCAACTGAATACAGAGCAGACATTATTCATGTTATAGCTTTCTCTAATCTCAAGTGGTCTAGAGTAATATAAACTTTATGCAAAAACTGTGGAAACCTCAAATGGCAATCTTCTGATTGTATCCACCAAGACTAGCCGAGGAATTGTAGTTGGACTACAGAGCAATGAATCTGTGCCAGAACATGGAGACACTACTGTAATAACTTGATGGACTGCAGCCAACGTGAGGAGGCTGCTTTGCCTTACGTTGTCCACTCAGGACTTTTTTTGCTACAAGTTAATGTTTGTATGCAAACTGCTGCTGTCACTGATGTTGCAGTAGGAGTGAAAGAGAGGTGTTTATACCATATAAATTTATTTGCATAAATAACAATAATTTCTATGGAGGTCTTCAGTAGCAACCTGTGCTGAGAGGGGCTGAGCTGTGGTTGTTCCTAATGTGATCGTATAGACTAGGATCTGATTAAAAGTCTCAACCTGATACAAGTTGTTAATCAAGTCTGAGTTCCACTCAGAACGTATTTAAGTTAAATCTAAGCATGAATAGCTTTACTAAATAGGGATGCAGAAGTGCCTTATTAAATGAGAAGTAAAATGTGAAGAGAAACTATCTGGGCATTTTGTCTGTAGTAAAACCACAAGGGGGCAGAAAGGTTTAACAAATGAAAAGGATCTTTTAATTATGAAACATTTTTGGGTTGGGGGAAGGAGGAGGTTAGAGGAAAGGGATCCCTTGCAGATTGACTTCTTAAGGCCTTAAGAAGAGATTTAGGGCTGTATAAGAACTGTTGGGACACATATCTGTTTGGAATGGATCAAAAGGAGTTTGTTAGACTGTTTTACCTGTTAACAAAGGATATTTTACACCTTTGTTGGTGTTAATGCTTTTCCATACAAGCCAGAGTATATGGCTGATTACAAGACTGCAATAGGAATTGCCTTCTATCTAGCTGCCTCTTATCTGACAAAAGCCTCTAATACAAAATACTGGAAAAAGTGGAACAGGAACAATTTTTAAAGCCCCCAATGTCTTTGTTTTTCCAGAGACCAGATTCTCAGCTACAATCTTGGTAGAAGGCTCCCAGCTGATCATGTAAGTGGATATCTCCAATTCAAAGTCGAAATCACATCTTCCGTTCATGAAGGTGAGAATTTGTCCGTGATCTGAATCTCCAGATAGCTGTATGGAGAGAGTTTGTGTGTATTTCTATATCTAGGATTTTCTGTGATGATATACTTCCTCTTTTGCACACAATGTCTCTATTATAGATTTTACTGTTGGGATTCAAACATGAGACATGTTATGTATTGCTTTGGATGTGTTTTGGAATTACCAAAACACTGTGTTGTTTTCCTATTCTGTTAGATAGCTTCTAAATGAGTTTGCTTATGAGTTTCATTTTATAGATTGGGTAATCAAGTTCACTGTTTCTCTTCACTCTGTAAAACCTTTGGCTGAAACAAGCAGTTACATGTAAGATTACACATTACACTCCTCTGATAGTGTATGTGCAGCTCACTCTGTCCTGTCCCACTTTTGCAGGACTCTGTCCCGCTTAGAACCAAGAATATCTGTTATGGTTACGAGAATACATACGAGAATCCATCAGGCAATTCTTTTATTTTCCTTTTTTCCTGTTCTGAAGGCAACTAGTAGAACGTGACTGGTAGGGTTACAAGTTTATCACACCATAAGTGGCTATTTACATATTTATGATCTTAGATTACCCTTTAGTACACTTGTTATAGTCTCTTTGGTAGTGAGATATTGCTCTTTTAACGTCTTATAACCATGCATGTAGACAAGTTGTTCTGTATCTCATTAATATTTTCACACTGCCGCCGTTATAAAAAGGTTCAATCCTGTTTCTTTTCAGGCACTCCAATTCACTGTCATCACTGTTAGGTTTCTTGCAGATGTGTACAGACACTTACAGCTGGATTATTAAATTCCATGACTGTTTAGTTTCTGTGTGGGTAGTTACCACATTTGAGTTTCTCTCAAAAGAGTTGACATATTTTCTTTTGTTATTTTATAGCATACCTAATGTCAAAAGAACTTTACTTAAGTAGATTCTCATTCTTTGCAGTGGAAAGTCCTGGAAATTAACTAGAAAAAACACAAATGTTGTGTATAGGATTTAGTACCTGTACACAGTTTGTGGTTCCTCATGTGATCTCAGATTCTGGTTTGCATCCTGCTAAGAGAGTAATTCTAACTGGTGTCACTGACTGTCTTTGCATAAATCCTACTTCTGGATATGAGAGAGATGCTATACAAAACTGGTTCCTTAGCTGTGAGGCTGATTTTACTGACAGTTTGGCAAGGTGCTTAACAGAGCTCTCTGGAAAGCAAAACCGTAGCCCTTTGTGGTGGTTTTAGCCCTGGCTAGGTGTCAGATGCCCACCAAGTCATTCTATCATTCCCCGTTAAACTGGACAGGAGAGGCAAATATAATGAGAGGTTTGTGAGTCGAGATATGGACAGGGAGATCACTCAGCAATTTCTGTCACTGGCAAAACTGACTTAACTTGGGGGGAAATGTTTTGCCTTACTAATGAACAATTGAAACAGAGCAGTGAGATGCAAAATAAAACTGTATCTTAAAACACCTCACTTCACCCCTCTATCTTCCTGGGACTCCCCTTCCTTCTCCCCCAGCGGTGCAGGGGATGGGGGTTGCAGTCAGTTCACTACAGATGGACTTTCTTCTCAGGGAGAGGCCTCCTCACACTTCCCACTGCTACACTGTGGGCTCCCTCCCATGGGAGACAGTCCCTCATGAACTTCTCCAACATGGGTCCTTCCCATGGGATACAGCTCCTCATTAACTGCTCCAGCATGGGGCCTCCCACGGGGCAGCTCCTCACACCCTGCCCCAGTGTGGGTCATCCACCGGGAGAACTGTCCTCCAGGTAATGACTGCTTTAGCCTGAGTCCCTCACAGGATCACAAGTCCTGACAGCAAACCTGCTCTGACCTGGGCTCCTCTCTCCCCATGGGCTCTCAGATCCTGCCAGGAACTTGCTCCAGGGTGAGCTTCCCACAGAGTCACAGCCTCCTTCAGGCACCTACCTGCTCTGGCGTGGGGTCCTCCACGGGCTGCAAGTGGATCTCTGCTCCCCTGTGGCCTCCATGGACTGCAGAGGGACAACCTACATCACCATGGTTCACTACAGTTCACAGGGGATGCTTTCTTCTAGGGCCTGGGCACCTCCTCCTCCTCCTTCTCCACTGACCTTGGTGTCAGTGGATGAAAGTTGTTCTCCTCACTGCCTTCTGCTGCTGCTGCTGTCCTGCGACTGCATAGCAACTTCTTCCTCTTCTCCAGTCGTTAATCACAGAGGCATTACCTCAGTTACTAATTGGCTTGGCCCTGATCAGCTGTGGGTTCATCTTAAAATTGACTGGCAATGACCCTATCAGCTACAGGGGATTTTTCTGGAATTTTGTTGTTTAAAGAAGCCACCCCTGTAGCCTCCCCACTACCAAAACCTGGCCTAGACAAAACCACTACATCCTTTAAAGTCATACTTCACAGCTCTTAAATTGTCTATATCTTACAGAAAAGTATAGACTCATACAGAGAAAATCCTATTGTTAAATTGCTGTTGTAACACTGTAGATGCCTCTATTATTTTGTAATTTCTTGTAATTTTTAATTTCTTCCCTTAGTGGTCTGATTGAAATAAGAAAATATATTGAAAGTTGTGTATTTTTGTATCATTTCCACCATGCGGACAAAGTAGAATGAACTTGTCTGATGCTACATTGTGTTTTACATTCAGTGTTTGTGTCTCTGCAGATGCTTCACCAGAAACAGTTGGCACTTTGCTGGGAGTGAACTCTCTAAATGGAGACTTGGGGAGCCCCTCTGATGATGAGGACATGCCAACAGGACATCATGACACATCCACAGTGTGTTCCAATGGTCCAGTGCTTGAGGAATCTTCTGGAGAAGCAATCTTGAGACACTCTTTAAGGACTAGTACAACTCTGGAAACAGACCCGGATGAGTTGACCTCTGGTGCTTCAAGATCATCACCTACCAGAGGTCGCCAGGACTCACTAAATGACTATCTGGATGCAATAGAACAAAATAATCATCCCAGACCTGGGACGTCTGCCTGTGGTCCACGTGGAGCCTCCCCAAAACTGAGGAGTAGTTTTCCTACTGACACAAGACTTAATGCTATGCTTCACATTGACTCAGATGAAGAGGAGCATGAGTTACATCAAGACTTGGGTTTTCCATCTTCCTTGGAAGATGATGGAGGCTTAGTAATGCTTAATGGTGCTACAAGAAATGTTGAAAGAAATGGTTTAGGTTACTCATCAGATCAGATAATGCAAGGGCCTGCGGAGACTGAAACTGTTTCAGCCTCTGAAGCTCCTTTGCCATCAACTGATGACCAGCAAGAGACTCTCCCAGAGCTTCCCCCATCACAGTTAGCAGGTGCTGAAAGCCTGCAAGATTCTCAAAGCGAAGTACCAGCAGAGCAGACCGGCAGTGAAGCAAGTGCCACTCAGGAGGCAGAGCAGCCTCCCAGCAGTGCAGATGCAGGAGCTGCTAATGCCCCTGCTGGGAGCAGAAAGGGCGTTAGTGAGACAGAATCTATTGATCAGGGGTCTGAACCTTCCCAACTGTCATCAGAAACCGAGCAGAGTGATCCTGCTCGCACAGAAAGCGTCAGTGAGGCGAGTACCAGGCCGGAAGGTGAGAGTGATGTGGAAGGGGCAGACAGCTCTTGCAATGAGAGCATGACTGTGCGACGTTCCTCAGTTGAAATGAGGTGTTCTTCTTTTGAAAGTGCCAGGTTTCCTGAGACTCCAGCCTTTTCTTCTCAGGAGGAGGAAGAGGGAGCTTGTGCCACTGATACAGCTAGAATTGAGTCAGGTGCTGAAACGCAGGACTCTGCAAGTACTTCTGGTTCTCTACCTGCAGTACAGTTACCTTGCGAGGAAGTACAGGAGTCTGAGACAGGTGAATTGCAAGACCAAGAGGAAGCAGAAGTCTGGCAAAGAAGAAGCAGCATGCAAGCGGCAGCTGCCAATAGCCAGTCTCAAGATGAAGAAACTGAAGGAGCGCAAGCAGCTTGTGAGGGTGCCACAGCACAGGTTGAAGGAGCTATCGGAGGTAACAACTGCAGGAGGCACTTTCTGGAGTGACCTTTCTGCAGCCAGTAAAAACTATTTTAAAATTAACATCTGAAAATAAAGATCTTCATTTCTCAATTTAAATTACTTTTTTTGTTCTTTTGAAATCTGTTCCCTTCTTCAGTAGACCTTGGGGTTTTTTGATTTAACAAAAAATAAAACTGGATCTTTTCTTTCCCGTATTTATATATTACCATGAAAATATAAAGGAAAAGAAAAGCAAAAAGAAATACAGGCCATTAATCTTCCCTTTCCCAATTCCTTATCTGTATAAACAGGTCCTAGCACGGCCAAAGCCATGGGAGGAGAGGAAAGTGTTATTCAAATTAACACTCTAAAACTCTTATCAGTTGTAAAATTGCTTTAACAGTTGAGAATTTTGTGTCTCACTAAAATCACTTAAAGTAGAAATTTGTTTCCAAGCACTTTTCAGAATGGATTATGCATTTAACTTCTTCTGAGATTGAAGTGGATCTGATCAAGTGGATTTCTGAATATGTCTTTTTTATAACATTTCTAAATATTTTTTTATCTATTCGTGTCTTCTCTTCATAAACAGTTCTTTGATTTGGAAAGAATAATTTTAGTCTTTACTTCAAATACGGTCAATATTTTGCAGCTTTTTCTAGACGTTTGGGACTGTATTAGGTGTCAGGTTGTAACATGTTTTTCAGATCAGTGTGGCTGCAGCAAGGAAGACCAATGGGCAGTTTCACCTCCCACTCTTACAGCAAGGTTTCTGTGGGGGTCAGGTGGAGCTTTGTCCTGGTTCTTTGCTAGGATATGGCTCAGGCACATGTTGTTCCTGTACCTTGGCCTCTGCTGGTCACAGGTGTATGCGGCACATCCCGAGAGGTGACATTTTCAAGACCAAGACTCCAACGCGTCCCAGAGAAATTGTTTACCTAGAACTGTAGATATAACTTCCTTTGCACCCAAAATAGGTGACTGTCAGATATATCCTAAAATATCAGTCCTGCGGAAGCTTTAGTGTGTCTTGTTCACTTCAGAGGCAGCTCTAGGGCTTCCCAGCATGTGACTTGAAAAAATAATTTGTGGGCATTTTGATTCCAGGTTCTCAAGCCAATGGCCATCAGCCCTTGAGGTCACTGCCTTCAGTACGTCAGGATGTTAGCCGGTACCAGAGAGTGGATGAGGCTCTACCACCAAGTGAGGTTCTTCATACTTTAACTGGGGGGTAGGCTGCCGGGATCTCATTAATGAGACCTCGTTATATTTTTTTTTAAGTGTGAGAACTGAGAATGAACAGCTGACAAGTTGTGAGGAGTGATGATGATGGGATCTAGTGCTGTTTTGTAAAAGGCGTTGTGCTCAGGCTAAAAACTATCAGGATGTGTTATGATAACTACCTGGTGTACGCTGACTTGCTAAGTGACATTTCTGGAGAAGTAGGAAGGTGCAGGGCTGCCTTTCCAGTATGCAGTGCACATTGGCAGGGATGTGAGGTGATGTGTCATATGAGGCACTTGGAGGAAAAATGTCAAACACTGAAATCCCTGAATACCTCAATGGTGATGATTTACAAATAAATATGTAATATCTCTAATCTCTGCAGATTATGTGTAAAATGTCCATGTTTTCCATGAATTTTTTTGAGACAGTGTGAAGACTTTTTGAATTAAAATAAACCTGGACGTTAAGCAGCACTTAGATGAGCCTAAATTGTCAGGTAATTTCTCTATGGCGTATGAAAAATACATTGCCTCCAATTGTTGGACTGATTCTCATGCTTAAACTTGGGGCAGTGAAAATCTATTCAGTGTCAGATATTTAAAGAAAGGGGAGAGGACCAAAAAAGGCCTACACAGCTAATAGACAAACATTACTTTAAAATGAAAAAAAAAAGTTAAATTCAGACCAAATAAGGTCTGTTATTTAAAAGGTATCAGAAATTCAGATACTTAGTGTAAAATTAATAGGTGATTATTTCACAGTATGGAATGAGACTGTGTTTGCTCTGTAATTGGAGAGGGTAACTGGAAGGAGCCTGACAACAGAACACAGATGTAACTGTGCATGAGGTATATTTCAGCATTTTGCATTTGCTTTTTGTGTTTCAGAAGCTAACTATACACTACAATAACTACTTGGAAAAGCTATTGGAATGCTTATGGCAAAGGTTGTCTGGGTGGTATTTTAATGTTTCTGACATTTGCTGGGATTTTACAGAGTCATGCATGGGCCTGCATATGCATATCGCCACTTTACAATCAAAGCCCAGTGCAGTCTTTATGTAGATTGCTCATTTGGTAATGTGAATAAAGTCTTAAATATTGTTTCCTAGATTCAGTTTTTCTCCTCAAAGCTCTGCTTTTGGATATGTAACTATTTTAATGTTTTAGTAGTGAAAATTAGAGAAAACATTTATAATATGATTTTGAGTGTTAAACTGCAATTTCTTCATCATCATCTTCAATCATTCTTCATCATAGAGTTGCATTCTATTTGTTGTTTCTCCAGAATCTGAAACTAAGAAAGTAAAGCACATCTTTCTTTGAGTTGTGTGTAGGTTGAGTTAAAGAATTGAAATATTTAGTATTTATGTCTAAAACTTGCAACATCATACTCCAGTTCTTACATTCCTAGGGAAAAATCAACAAGGAAACTTGACAACACAACTCTGATGAATTGCAGTTTTACAATCCAGCAAGCTGAGTTAGTTGTAGCATATTTGACTAATGGAAGATATTCTTGTCTATCACAACACGGATGCAAGTGCTTTACTTCAAAAGCCTTTGTCCAAGTGTTTAAATTTGTGTATTGAAAATTTAACACAAGCTAAAATGCTTTACTTCTGCAAGACCACATTACGGAAATGGTGACAGTGTGTCTGAGTTGGACATATAATCACCACAATAAAAATCTCAACAATTAGACAGTGGTTTAGGATTTGACTTTTAAGCAGAATAATGAATTTGCAAATTTTAACTGGTTTATGTTGGGGTTTTTTTTGCCTGTCCTTCCAGGAATATTCTTCTGTTTTGCTAAAAATAGCAAGTATTTTTATTTCATCAGAAGATACTATGTTTTTGAAATGGGACCTTTGCACGGGAACATCTGTTTCAATCAATTTTTTCCTTCTAAAAATGGAAATGTTTTTCATCAGATGTCGAAATGTTTTGGTGGGGTTTTTTTGAGATATGAAATTATTTTTAATAATTTCAAATATATTTTGAAAAGCAAATATAGTGATTATGCTATAAGCTTTGCATCGGTGTTTATTATTAAACTTGTGTTTTAAATTTCTTGCATAATAGAATTTTTTTTTTCCTCTTGGAATTGGTATTTGTTCCTCAAATAATTCTCTTTGGTCCTATCCTATTGTGCTGCTATTTCTTTTTTTCCTCTGAGCTTACTTTCCTATGTAGGACTTGTTCATGCTAGAAATGCTTTAAACATTACTAGATTGGTCTGATTGTGCATCATTAAGATAGAAGAGAAATTTGCATTGTGATCAGCTAAACACCACAACTGTCATGGGGAGATGAGACAATGAGTTTATCTCAAAACCTGCCTTTGCTTCCTCTTTGTGAGCCAGCTCAGGCCCTACAGCATAATGCAGAGAGCCACTTGGCTGCCTCCAAGAGTTGACAGAAGTTATGGTAGATATATATAATAAAGCCTGAGGTTTTAGTGCTGTCAGGATTAAATATTTTATAGTCAAATTTAGTTTTCTGTCTCTGCTGTCAAGATGTTTTATGCCCTGTTTCCTTGTGGAGTGGTCCAGGTCATTTAAGATTACTTGCTTGCCAGTGTTTTTTAAAATCTTACTGCGGTGACTGGCATTTTTACTTAGAGTTGCAACATAGAAAGTCTCTTCTAGAAGCCTTCTGAACTCTCAAAGATTGTTTCTCAGCTGACATGTGAAAAGGTTTGCATATTTTGTAAGCAGTTACTAGTGTTCAAGAACCAGACATATACTGTTACTGCATTATGTGTTGTTATTATTATTACATGCCCGCCAGCCATGATCAGTGTCTTCATGTCTTGCTCATTTTATAAGCAGTTATTAGGCAGACAGTGTTTCTGACCCAAAAAGCTTTTAATATATGAAGGAGTTTCATTGTCATAATTGTCAATGTTTTCTGGTAGGTCTGTTTACCTTTAACATAGGTACATGTTAAAGTTACTGTACTGTTACTGTTAGCTGGGAAAAACCAATGACAGCTATCACATTTTCCAGAGTTTTTGGTACCATTGTCCTTTTGCACTGGAATAAGCCTCAGAGATTACATGTTGAACTACTTCAGTCCAAGAGAATTAACTAACTATCCTAATTTTTTAATTTTATTTTCTGGATTGATGGGAAATAGAATAGAGAAAGGAATAGGAATTGTTAGATATGGTATCTACAAAACCATACTTACAGTGGGGAATTTGATTTATGGGATAAAACAGGGAAAAGACAAGTCCCTAACCTATCAGTAAGCAAGTTATGTGCTGAAGGCATCTTGTAAAAGAGAAATAGATACTTAAAACAATAGATTAGACTACAAAAGCAACAGAGCTAAAATAACGAAAGAAATAAACCCCGAGCCCTCCATAGTTCACAGTATTTTATTGCTACTTAGACTGGGAGGCTCGAATTGACAGCCATGGACGAATTTTTTATGTGGACCACGTAAACAGGACAACAACGTGGCAACGACCCACAGCCCCTCCAGCCCCCCAGATTCTCCAGAGGTCGAATTCCATACAGCAAATGGAACAACTAAATCGCCGGTAAGAATTACGCTTGTTGTTTGGTGACTTGTGTGTGCTTGTAAAACGGCATTCACCACTGTAAGACTGAATATGAAGACAGAGTCACAGTTGCTACTGCAGCTGGCCATATTTAGTTATTTTTCTGTTGCAGTCCCTTTCAATTTGTGTATGGGCTCTAGGGCTTTCGTATTCCTCCTGTTTTCCTAAGCTATATGGCTAAAAAGAATATGATAATGGTTTTCAGAAATTCAAAAGGCCATTCATGCTGAAATTAAAGGTCAATGTATATTAACATACATGGCAGTCTCCCTCAGAGCCAGAATCGGACTGTAGTTGTCATATACTATATATAAAGTCCAGTTTTCTAACTCTAGGTACCAGAGCATCCGAAGAACAATGACTAATGACAGGCCTGAAGAACATACAAATGCTGTGGATGGAGCTGGAGATGAAACTGACTTTCACCATTCTAATGCAGGTTAAAAAAAATATTTTTTTTCCCCTTCCTCTCTAAAGAGAGCGCTCGTCTTGTGGAGTGGGATAAGGCAGAACTTAACTTTTGCCCGTGAAAGTCTGGGTGAAAATGAAGCCATTTGTTTTCATTGCTGTCTAGTTTTTGAAAATGATGGCTCAGCCTGACCATTACACAGAAGAGATGAATGTGAAATTCACAGCATTTTTCTGTCAATACCTGATATAGGCAGGACATTTGCAGTGAAAAAATATAAAGTTGTATCGTCTGAGTTACAAATATTTCAAATCTGCATTCTAAATTCTGAACACTAGATTACTGCAATTAAAATATTTTGAGTTCTGCGTTTTGAAATGGTAGAATATAGGACTAGAAAGGACTTCGGCAGTCATTGGCTTCATCTCCACGCTGAAGACAGATAGAATGTGCTCTATGTAAACCATATTTGGCAAATGCTCTCTTATGTGTTCTTATAACGTGTTCTCCAATTTATGGACATTCTGTAACTTTTTGTCTTTCTGCACGTGCATGTACATCTAGATGGTTTGCTGTGGTGTAAACAAATCAGTTTAAAGCAAATTCAAAATAACCTTGTCATAAATGAAATTCATAAGCCTCTAAACTGCAAGAATGAGTCACAATGGTGGACTCATTCTGGTTTCCAGATAACCCAGACTATAACAGCAGACCTATCTGCAGCATGTCACAGCAGCTTCCAGGGTGGGAGAAGCACTTGGTGTATACCCCGGTTTTCTACCGATGCAGAGCTGACATGCAACTGCAGTGCGTGCCTGGAAGAATCTTCCAGCCCAAGTGTTCAGGCATAGTTTCAGGGGTCCTTATGCCACACTGCTTTTGCTCCATAGATATGCATCACGTGTGAGAGATTGAGGTCTAGTGTTTAAGAAGTGTGTCTAAAAATGATCTTGTTCATTTACTTTTCTTTTACTTATTACTTTTCTGTTTTCTGATTTCCTCTAACATCCAGAATGAACATCTTTATTTTCCATATTCTCTTTTTCCCATAATGTTTCCCCATCCTTCTTTAGAAGTTTACTCTGTTTTTGTTAGTTTCCTCCTCTTTTTTTTATTTCTTCTTACTTTTCCCTCAGTTTAGAGTCTCATTCACTTCTGTATTCCTTTCTCTGCCTCTGGATTGTGTTCTTTTATATCCATGGTAGCTGTCTTCTACATGATTAATGTTCATTTTAAGAGGAAGTGTGCAAATGCTGCAATATGTAGAAGAAAGAAACTGAAAGAAGATGGCATACATTTTGGAGTAAAATCACTGCAGACTCAATTTGAATTTGCAACTTTTCATTTTACATTACAATATACATCCAAATATCTTGTGATTTTCAGAAAGAATTGGGGTGAGCAATTTTAACATCATAGCAAATTGCACTCATAATGTATTAACGGTTCCTGGTACTGTTAAAAAAATCAGTGCACCTCTGCAGTTGCTAGAAGAAGACCCAACTGTTTACTGAAAGTTAAAACTTGAAAGGTACTTTGTTGATAACTTGTTTCTTACTTATATAAACTGCTTAAATACTGCATCAGGATTATGATGTGTTAATGGCAGGAATTTACTGGGTTTTGGAAGAATTAAACATTTTTAAATGTGCAATAACTTTTATCTCCATTAGTTAGCATTTAAAAAATAACTTACCTTCATACAGCTACAGTATAGCAATACAGGCTTGCCACAGGGACCTTCTTGCATCTTATCCAGAGGTACACGTTTAGTAACCCAAATAATTGGATGTGATTTTCTATTTTTTTTTAATGATCATTCACCAAAAGCAACAAGTAGAAGTTACTAAACTAAAGTTATGGTATTTTCAGGGACTTACATTTCTATGTTAAAACAAATCCAGGTACACTTAACGATGAGAATATTTGATACATCTGAAACAGTTGTATACATAGAGCTTTTCTTTCTTATGTGATTCAAATCAATATAGTTGTTTGCAGTGATGATTTGGTAATGATTATTACTGGAAGTCTTTGTCATTCACTGTGCTATTAGATTTTCGAAGAGAGAATGTGCTGCCTCACTCTACCTCCAGATCCAGACTTACTTTATTGCTCCAGTCTCCCCCTGTGAAATTCCTTATCAGCCCAGAGTTCTTTACAGTGCTGCATTCTAACCCTGTGAGTATATCTACTGCAGCTGAAAAACTTTAATTAATATGTGCTTCTAACTATAATTGCCTTGTGTAGAAAGATATTGTTCAGTGTTTGATGCTAAGAAACTGATTGTGCATAGGGAGGCTGTATAAATTCACTCATCGTCATTCCTTGCAATTGGTGGGCTATCAGTCGTCCTAGTTGGCATTACAGCTTCTACCATTTTTGTTTTTCATTCATATGCTTATCTAAGCAATAACTTTCTTACTGTGCTTTGCAGAGGATGACAGGCAATTCTGTGTATGAAAATGACGCTTATTTTTTAAAAGACCTCTTTGCTGCTTATGGGATGATTTCTTTCCACCAGATCGCTTGGCTTATGCAAAAATATATCAGAGGTCATGCATTGAGGCCAAGAAGGCCAATGGCATCCTAGGATGCATCAAGAAGAGTGAGGCCAAGAGGTCAAGGGAGATTCTGCTCCCCCTCTACTCTGCCCTGGTGGGGCCTCATCTGGAGTCCTGTGTCCAGTTCTGGGCTCCTCAGCTCAAGAGGGTCAGGGGACATCTGGAGAGACTTCCAGCACAGGGCCAAGATGATCAGGAGAGTGAAGCGTCTTCCATATGAGGAAAGACTGCAGGAACTTGGACTGTTTAATGTAAAGAAGAGAAGACTGCGAGGGGACCTCATTAATATTTACAAATACCTAAATGGTGGATGTCAGGAGGTTGGGGCATCACTTTTTTTCTGGTGTATCTAGTGACAGAACAAGGGATAATGGGAAAAAGCTGGAACAGAGAAAAAGTTCCGTTTAGACATCAGAAAAAATTATTTTACTGAGAGGGTGAGGGAGCCTTGGCACAGGCTGCCCAGGGAGTTGTGGAGTCTCCTTCCTTGGAGGTCTTCAAAACCCACCTGCACACGTTCCTACGCAAACTGACCTAGGTGGACCTGCTTCTGCAGGGGCGTTGGACTACATGATGTCTAAAGGTCCCTTCCAACCCTACCATTCTATGACTCTATGATTGAACAAACACCTCCTCCCTGCTTGTTCTTCACTGCTGCTTCTTACATAGTTTTTTTTCTTCAGTGTTTCTTTTCCATAGTGTAAGGGGATGTGTAGTCTAAACAGAAGTAATGGAATGAGTGATTTATTGTCTGCAAGCACATTTGTTAGTAATTTTTGGGTTTTTAAAATTACTGGCCAGGGTTAATTGAGATTTGATGTATTTGTACACTTGCCTGTATCTGAATAATTCTTGTATAGCTTTATCTTGAACATGTTAAAAATAGGATAGAGGTAGATAAGACCTCTGGCCAAGAAATAAGAGAGCTTTATTGCTGTATACTGTGCCTGCTTTTGACTCATTCCAGAAATTCAAAAATATCTATGCAATCTCTACTTTTAAAGCGATTTTAATTCCTTACGATTCCAGGGACAAGTGTGATAATTGGAATCTTTTTACACTTTGCTGAAGTGGGTCAATTATAAAATTTTGTATAACACAAGCAAAATAAGAATCATCAAACACCCCGAAAACTCAGAAAAGTGACCATTTTTTTCTTACTGTTGTGGCTTAGTAGGAGATAATTTTTAATATTTTATAGATGATTAGGTGGTTTATTCACAGTGAAATGTTGTGTTTTGTAGCAAGAAGAGCACGTATCTTTTAAAAGTCTTTCCTTTTGTTATTTATTTTCCAGAGTGCCTACCGCATGTTTACAAACAACACGTGTTTGAAGCACATGATCACCAAAGTCCGGCGGGACACCCACCATTTTGAGCGCTACCAGCATAATCGTGATTTGGTGGGCTTCCTCAACATGTTTGCTAACAAACAGCTGGAGCTGCCAAGAGGTTGGGAAGTGAAACATGATCATCAGGGCAAGGTAGCTGTAATGCACATGTTGGCTCTGTTGAGTGCTTGATCTTGGATCTTGTGATGTCAGGACTCAGTTGCTCTCACCAAGAGCATAAGTGCATGTAGTTCTTCAGATGTAAAAGGTGCAAATTCTTTTTTCCTGCTTTTTGTCAAAAGAAGATTAGAACTTCTCATCTGTGCTGACAAAGCTTTATACAAAAGGAGAAGCAGGCTAAGTNTTAATATGTGCTTCTAACTATAATTGCCTTGTGTAGAAAGATATTGTTCAGTGTTTGATGCTAAGAAACTGATTGTGCATAGGGAGGCTGTATAAATTCACTCATCGTCATTCCTTGCAATTGGTGGGCTATCAGTCGTCCTAGTTGGCATTACAGCTTCTACCATTTTTGTTTTTCATTCATATGCTTATCTAAGCAATAACTTTCTTACTGTGCTTTGCAGAGGATGACAGGCAATTCTGTGTATGAAAATGACGCTTATTTTTTAAAAGACCTCTTTGCTGCTTATGGGATGATTTCTTTCCACCAGATCACTTGGCTTATGCAAAAATATATCAGAGGTCATGCATTGAGGCCAAGAAGGCCAATGGCATCCTAGGATGCATCAAGAAGAGTGAGGCCAAGAGGTCAAGGGAGATTCTGCTCCCCCTCTACTCTGCCCTGGTGGGGCCTCATCTGGAGTCCTGTGTCCAGTTCTGGGCTCCTCAGCTCAAGAGGGTCAGGGGACATCTGGAGAGACTTCCAGCACAGGGCCAAGATGATCAGGAGAGTGAAGCGTCTTCCATATGAGGAAAGACTGCAGGAACTTGGACTGTTTAATGTAAAGAAGAGAAGACTGCGAGGGGACCTCATTAATATTTACAAATACCTAAATGGTGGATGTCAGGAGGTTGGGGCATCACTTTTTTTCTGGTGTATCTAGTGACAGAACAAGGGATAATGGGAAAAAGCTGGAACAGAGAAAAAGTTCCGTTTAGACATCAGAAAAAATTATTTTACTGAGAGGGTGAGGGAGCCTTGGCACAGGCTGCCCAGGGAGTTGTGGAGTCTCCTTCCTTGGAGGTCTTCAAAACCCACCTGCACACGTTCCTACGCAAACTGACCTAGGTGGACCTGCTTCTGCAGGGGCGTTGGACTACATGATGTCTAAAGGTCCCTTCCAACCCTACCATTCTATGACTCTATGATTGAACAAACACCTCCTCCCTGCTTGTTCTTCACTGCTGCTTCTTACATAGTTTTTTTTCTTCAGTGTTTCTTTTCCATAGTGTAAGGGGTTGTGTAGTCTAAACAGAAGTAATGGAATGAGTGATTTATTGTCTGCAAGCACATTTGTTAGTAATTTTTGGGTTTTTAAAATTACTGGCCAGGGTTAATTGAGATTTGATGTATTTGTACACTTGCCTGTATCTGAATAATTCTTGTATAGCTTTATCTTGAACATGTTAAAACTAGGATAGAGGTAGATAAGACCTCTGGCCAAGAAATAAGAGAGCTTTATTGCTGTATACTGTGCCTGCTTTTGACTCATTCCAGAAATTCAAAAATATCTATGCAATCTCTACTTTTAAAGCGATTTTAATTCCTTACGATTCCAGGGACAAGTGTGATAATTGGAATCTTTTTACACTTTGCTGAAGTGGGTCAATTATAAAATTTTGTATAACACAAGCAAAATAAGAATCATCAAACACCCCGAAAACTCAGAAAAGTGACCATTTTTTTCTTACTGTTGTGGCTTAGTAGGAGATAATTTTTAATATTTTATAGATGATTAGGTGGTTTATTCACAGTGAAATGTTGTGGTTTGTAGCAAGAAGAGCACGTATCTTTTAAAAGTCTTTCCTTTTGTTATTTATTTTCCAGAGTGCCTACCGCATGTTTACAAACAACACGTGTTTGAAGCACATGATCACCAAAGTCCGGCGGGACACCCACCATTTTGAGCGCTACCAGCATAATCGTGATTTGGTGGGCTTCCTCAACATGTTTGCTAACAAACAGCTGGAGCTGCCAAGAGGTTGGGAAGTGAAACATGATCATCAGGGCAAGGTAGCTGTAATGCACATGTTGGCTCTGTTGAGTGCTTGATCTTGGATCTTGTGATGTCAGGACTCAGTTGCTCTCACCAAGAGCATAAGTGCATGTAGTTCTTCAGATGTAAAAGGTGCAAATTCTTTTTTCCTGCTTTTTGTCAAAAGAAGATTAGAACTTCTCATCTGTGCTGACAAAGCTTTATACAAAAGGAGAAGCAGGCTAAGTGGGTATTAGGAAAATTCTTGGAAAATCTGTAGCATTTTTATCCTAAGTTGCTTCAATTCCCATGGATGGTTAAAACTTCTTTTCAAAAGAATTATCTACTGTCTAAATACAAGCAGCTCAGTGAACTTATTTGGAATTCACCTGTGTACTTGTAAGACAATTTAGCTTTTCAGAACAGGTATAACTTTTCAATTTCTAACAAAATACTGCTAAGTGAAAGAACAATCATTTTTATAGTAGTGCAATTTTTATGTAACTTTAAACTAGTTTATCCTCACTATCTAGAATATTATTTTCTTTGTGGAAGATAGGAAGGTTGAAAATAGACTGATCAACATGTGAAGTGATAAGGCTATCAGTTCATGTGAGAAGTTGTGTCGTGGTTTCTGCCCATCAGGGAACAAAAAGACCACGATTAGCCTCAAGTACCGAAGACTTAAGGATTGCTAAAGGGCAGGGAGGGCTTAATTGCCGCTTAAGGTGCAGGACAAAACAGACCACGCTGCTCGGCTTGGGGAAGAAAACCAGAAAACAATTTAATACCAACTAAAACATAAAACCCCAAAAACCAGAACCAAAACAAAACAACACAGAATGGTACAGAGATGAAGAGTCCGACCAGCCCTTTAAGACCACCTGCTCCCCACCCCTCTCCTCTTCCCGGGCTCAGAGCCCTGATCCCGGTGTTTTATACCTCCGGCCCCCCTGAACGGCCCAGGGGGGCAGGGAGTGGGGGTTTCAGTCAGTCCGTTCCTGGTGGCTTCTGCCGTTTGTCTCACCTCAGGGCAAGTGGGTTCCGCACCAGTCCTCCTTGCAAGTCCGTGAGGTACCACACACACATGGCAGCCCTGCACGGGCTGCACCGACGCACATTTGTCCCAAAGCCCTGCACGGGCTGTACCGATGCTCATTTGTCCCAAAAGTTGCTGCTCCTCTCTGCCTCTCGTGTGGGGCTGCTCTGCGGTGCACAGGCTCTCCAGCATGTCCTGTGCCATGACCGCCTCCCCCACACAGTCTCTGGCCCGTCCGGGCACACTCACATGAAGTTGCTGCTGCTGATCCATAGGTTGCAGGGGTACCGGCTGCACTCTCACCACGGCTTGCAGAGGGGTCTCTGGTCTGATGCTCCATCCTTCCTCCTTCTCCGACTGTGGGGTCCGCATGGTCGCCTCCATCTTGTACCACTCTTACACCTCCTGGCTCGCACCTCAAATTCCCGTCCCTAAATAGTGATGGCAGAGGTGCCAGATTGGCCCAGCCGGGCCGGGGGTGGGTCTGAACCCAGGAGTCGGGGGAGAGTCTAAAAAAACTTTTACCGGGTCTTCACTGCAACCCGCTCCCCCTGTTACTAAACAAAAGCAACTCCTTGCTAAACCATGACAAGTTGTAATTATGACTACAGGCATATTCAGCTTCTCAGTTCTTATGTTTATCAGTCTTGGTACGATTAGCAGTGAGTGTCTATATAAATAATGGTCTTGATGCTTGAAAATATTACAGGAAGCTTCTAAACTGAAGAGTAGAAAAGTTCTTGAGGATTGTTTTCTTCTTGGGTTTATTAACTCTGGAAAACACTGTGTTTCTTCATTAGAAACCCAATTAGGAATGTACAATTATACTAGCCTTGTTCTTTGCCTCTCTCGCTCTTTTCTGGTTTTAATTATTCCTTTTCTGTTCAGCTCTTCAGAGGCCAGTGTTCTCCTGAAGTAATTTTCAATTTACTTTAATAGCTGCTTCATATAGATCGAATTAGACTTTTGAATTTCTGGTGTCGCATTTGGTAACATTGATGGTACCACAACATCAATCAACAAGAGAAAGCACTGAATAAGTCCCCACTGGGATTTCTTCACTTTGAATTAGGCTCAGTATTGTTAATTTTCGTTATGTTGAATCACTTTCATCGCAAATAGCACTTGTGGCCAGTTGAAAAGCCTATTCAGCACTTGAGAGAGACGATGGCTTGTTCCTGGTGAGACCACTGCTTGATGAGACCAAACTGAAATTGGACCTGGCTTTATTAAAGCATAAAGCAAGTAGAAATTAGCCAAGCCACAATATATAATTATATTTCCCTTCCTTGGCTACTCTTCCCTGCTGAGACAAGATTTTCCTGTATTTTTCTAAGTATATCATAGTAAGAAACTTTAGTGCTCTTGCCTGCAAGGCACAATGATTGTTCTGACCCTTATGCGGTGCTGAGCAGTAGAGATTTTTTTCCCCAATATCCTTGTTGCTTGTCCTTTTTGCAGGCTGTTGTCCAAGGTCAGCTAGAGACTGCCTACCTCTGACGGGACTGCTTACCTCTCAACTCCCTTCAAAGCTACCCAGTAAAGCCCCATTGCCTGCTCTTTGACTCCTCCATGTATGCCTCACTGAAAATAAAATCTCCTTGGCATGCAATTCTCCCTAAAAGGTCTGGCAAACTAGGAAGTAGTTTGTGATTGGCATTACAGATGAATTGTCATGAGCCACTGCCCACAGAGAGGCACTGGAGACCATTTCAGAAGGTGGTAGCAGGAAGTGCAATATAGGCTCAATAGGTCCCTGGGCTGAACTCAGTCTTGGGAAAAAAACCAAACAACCAACTTTGAAAAAAAAACCCTTGGAAGTTCTGCATTTCTGCATACATGTGCACACACACGTATTATATAGAAAAGCACCTCAAAGCATTTGTGTGATATGTGTAAGTGCATGGCCATATTTTAAGGACAGATGTCAATGTATGTATTTTTCAATTAGATCTCTGCAAGATATGCAAATACATAAGTTTTTGTAGGACATTTTAAATTTTATTTGGCTTATTTATTTCATTTCTACAATGAAAGAATTTTTTGTAATTGATTACTAATATCTTCAATAGGAAGAAAAGATGTTTTAGCAACCTTCATAGACTTAAACTAAGGAGGTAACTTGGGCAACTGTCTGTGTTTAATGGGCTAAATATAGTTTTGGTGCTACTCATTTTGTGTTAGCCTCTTCAAGCGTAGATGTATGGATTATAGTTAGACAGGAGTTATGAGAGGAAATTTTTTGAGAGTAGTCTGTGAGCCACACTGTATTTTGAGCTCTGTGCCAGTGTCTAGATTAGCCCAAATCTCCTCAGTCTCCAAGCTACAAAGTAGTAATTTATGCTTTACTTTAAAATAGGCTGCTAGTAGCTGGCCTGCAAGCATACATATATAATAAGAAATAATTGCCTTTAACTTAACATTTAAACCAAGTTGTCTATTTAAATGGAATCCTAAATAACACTACATGCAATATGAGATTGCTGCATTAACTCAGAGAACTACGTAGCACAACACTAGGTAGTTCTTTCTCCTATACTGAATCGATACCTTTTCTTTTTCTAAGTGGCTTTACAGTATAATATGTCTTAATGAAATGAACTCTTGTTTTTATGAAGTGCTTCATATCTTATGAATATACCAGAATAGATAAAATAGATAGAGGGACATTAAAAACAAAACAAAACAACATATACCAACCACTTATTAATAAGTGAAACAAACCTACTAATTGGGAGTAAAGTTTTCAGAAAGCCTGGGTATGTTCCAGAAGCCTCTTCCAGTCATTTTCCAGGCTTCAAACTGAAATTTCAGTGGCTTTCATTCTGCTTTCCCACTGCTTTTATATTCTCTAATCTGTATACTTTTACTGCAAGTGACATCATTATTTGTCAAGATGAACAAATCCTGTGTCAGGCTAAAACATTGCGATTAAAATTGCATTTATTGAACACAGTTTGTAGATTCTGCACTGTGGAACAGTCAGTTTCTTCTGCTTATCTGTAACTGTCAGATGATCAAAACAAGGGTTCTTCCTTGCTGTTCAAATGATGTGATTCCTTGCTTGTAGGTGCAGGTTACAGGTACAAGCGATCGCTGTCCTCTTTTTTGGAGCATTTCTAGGGTTTTGCGACTTTGGAGTCCATATACTTCTCCTTCCTTGGGAAATGGAAGGAATGTTATCTCCCACAATCCATGATGGTATTTAATTTAATTGTATAATGTGACACACTGTCTGATGTATCTGCCTTCTTAGCACTCATGAATTGTATTTTCTCTGGTCTGGCTATACAAAGCAGTCTGAAACAATGATTTCGGGAGTACTACAAGCTGACATCCTTGTCAAAAAGAGCCACTTCTGCTCTTCTCTTGTCCGTGGTGTGCTAACCTAGGTTAGAGGAACCAGCAGAGAGAGGGACAAAAAGTAATTTTAGCTTGGCCCAGCTCCCCAGCTGAGTTTATTGCGTGGTTACATAAGCACTTGTGCCAGCACAAGGCAGCAAGGGCATGCAAGGGATGAAACAAGTGGTTGTTTATGAAAATGTGGTTGAAACACCTCACTGGTATCCAAACACAGAAATGGCTCCCACAATCTCTGATCACCTCTCACCTGGTCCAGATTCTTTGATTCCTCAAACCAGACGTCACTTTCCTGTAACTTTTCTGCTCAAAACCAGGATCTTTTTTTTTTGCTACTTCCACATGTTTCTAGCACCGTGACTGAAAAAAGCTAAGTGTGTTAGAATGGAAAAGTGTTGGTTTCCAAGTGCAACATTACCTCTGGAAAAAGTTTGGATTTCAAGGCTTGGAGATAGTTTACATTTCAAGGCTTAGAGATATTTTTGGTTCAAACTGGACAGAGTGTAGGAGGTTTTCATTTTCTAGGATGCATGCTCCTGTGGCCTTTCTTTTGGCAGGTGGCTGACCAGCCAGTATGTGGTAGATCTCACTGGTTGACTAATTTAAAAGTTTTTATTGCCATCATGTTTGTATCCTTGACTGACCTATTTGGCGGGTTTTGTGCTATTTCTAAAGTTTTTTTCTAAAAGTTTGCAAACTTAGCCTTGTTGCATCAGGAAGATGGCAAAAATGCCTGTTGGCCTGTAATCTTAGTCCATCTCTGGATGCCATCATATACTTCACATGTATACACTCAATTGTGTTCATAATTATATGGTAAACAGTTCACAAAAGGGAATGGTTTTGACACTTAAGGACGTCTTTTTTGACGTATACAGGGAAATGAAAAGGAGAATACACCAGAGTTATATTTATGAAATATTTAAGTAATTTCTACTTGACAGTCATATTGAAGCTTCCTACTTCTGATGCTTATCAGATGAGAATTTCAAAGGGCTTTAAAGACACAAATGAAGTAAGGCATTAAAGAATTAATCCATTCAGTGAGATGGAAAACTGTTACACCCTTTCTGCCAAAGGGAAATGCAGGCCAAAGTAATGTGAGGAAGACACAACAAATGAAGCCTAGATCCCAAATAGACATTAACCTCAGACATATTTTTAAAAGCATCGGCTCTAAATTCTGCCTTCTTTCTCCTTCTCTAGGCTTTCTTTGTTGACCACAATTCCCGCACAACCACGTTCATTGACCCCCGGCTTCCATTGCAGAGTAGCAGACCCACTAGTGCGTTAGTCCACCGACAGCACTTAACTAGACAACGCAGCCACAGCGCTGGTGAGGTAAGTTGGGTCTGCCCCTTCTGTTTGGGAAGCACTGGGTTTTTAGGATCATCTTCTTTCACACTGTTCCGTTTACAACTCTGTGTTGTGAAGGGTATGATTTTTCTGTAAGCTTACAATAATAATCTATAAAGATTTATTATTTTATTTAGTAGCCATTATTGCTTTTGAAATGTGTGATTTCACGGGAAAATTATCAGATGTTAGTGTCTCTTACTTTTAACTTGTGGTAGCCCCATTTAACCACAGGAGAGCATCTAATTATTGATCATCAATATCTTTATCCTGTCTTTCGCTTTCAAAATATGTATTGTTGTCTAGCATGGTGTCTGCCAAGCATGTTGATAAAACTGCAAATAAGAAGGGCGGGGAGGGGAAGTGCACAACTTATATACATCTAGATCTACAAGTCTCCAAAGAAGTATAAAAAGTCTTACCACATATAGGCTTATCAGACTGTTATATCGATTAGCATATGTATTTGTGCTAAACAGAAATACATGGAAAATAGTATTTTGTTGGTATGTCACTGTGGACCATCTCTACTGGCAGCCTCCGTATTGTTGTTGTAACTTCTTTTTACTAGTGAGCAAGCGTATGTACAGTGACTTATACTTCAGTTGTACTTTTTTTAACCTTCATACTGTTGGCTGTAAGATGTATTTCAGGGAAGGGGTATTCCATGCCAGGAATTAAAGATAATGCAGTTTAGAAGGGCAAGAGAAATGTTCCAATTTATCTATTTCATAGCTCAGTCTTGTGGCAGGTGAGGTTCTGCCAGAGGTCTGTTTCAGAGTAAGCATGAGTCTTCTCTACCGCTTCTCTAACAGGGCTTCCACTGAGCTGCAGCAAGTGCTGTACCACTGGCTGCACTTTTTGTCATATCCGTTGTGAATATAGTTTAGTCACTCACAATACTTTCCAGCTCCCATCCCTAATGTAAGATATATTTTACATATGGTTCTAAATAGAAATTTCCACCATGTAGGCAATGATATCTTACAGCAGGCAAGAAAATCAGAAGTGTCTTTATGTAACTGTTCAGATCTTTGATGAGCAAAGCAAGTATCTGTGTTGTTATTGGTTTAATTGAGAGTAAAAATATTATTTTTTCTTAATGTTACCAAAAAATGCACTAAAATTATCTTTCTTTAAACATCATGCAGAAGCTCTGAACTTACAGAGGTTCATGTACACCATTCTGCTGAAGTTGTCAATACTGTAAAATAAGTGTTTATCCTACAGGAAGTCCCCAAATGTATTAGACCTGTCAAAATTCTGACTCCATCTAGATGTGTGAGATTCCTTAAAACATGTTTCTACATGTAATTTTAGAAATATTTCCTTGGTATGTTACAATTGTAATTTGACTTGAACTATGATTCCAGATAGGAATCTGAGACGCAGCAATTCAGTGCAGCATTTTTTCCTCTTTTTAAACCACTGCATGAAAGAATTGTACATTATTGAAAAAGATTAATACTTAAAAAAACCCCTAAAAATAGTTTCTTTGGATTTGCCTTGCCACTAACTTTGGCATTTTTTACAGGGGGATGCTCTAAAGCAAGCATAAGTCAGTGTAAGGAATGCCTTTTTAGCTAAAGCTGAACTGCAGTGTGAAGCTGGAGCTAATAATAATAATAATGACATTCCTTTCCCAGCACAGTGCCTAGAAGAAATAATTTTTCGTTTATCAGAGAGCACAAAGATCTTGGGAGATATGTCAGGATTTTCACATCTTTGTAATTTCAGAGACTGGATTTAAAACCGACCATAATTATTTTATCTTTTGCAGTTAGATGTTTTAGAGGTCTTTGAAGGTTGGAAGCCTAGTTTGCACGCCAACCATCATATGTAGGCAGAGGAACTGAGAAGCAAACAGAAAGGTTCAGTAGAATGAAAAAGAGGTTAAACAAAATGTTTTATATAGACAAAATACAAAGTATTGATAGTGCAGATATGACTGAAGCCTCAATGCACAGAAGACTGCGGAAGTTGCCTGAACATCCCAGATGCTACCAGGAACAGTTTTTACATTGTGATTCTACCCTGACAAATGTTGGTGTGCAGACTTTTTTAATCCCAGGAGGTGAACAGAAAAAACAATGAGCAATTTTGCTGAATGATTGTAGGACACATGTTTTTTACCAGTTTTGGAGTAATTCGCCTTGCCTGAATTTCATCTTACTTCTTTATCCTCCTGCGTCAGGCAAAAAGTTGTTTCCAGTTCAGATTTAGGGAAACTCCATTCCATAATGGTGGTAATAGAGGTGCTAATGAAGGTGCAGAATTTGATTTTCAGAACCTTTGGATAAAGATGTCTGTGAAGTACAAAATACCCTCTGAAGGAATTCCAGTTGGAAATTTTTAGTCCCTTTTCAGAATAGGACTATTTTAAAATGTCAATAAACTTTCTATCAGGTTTGATTCTTCCTCTTAACAGGCATGGTGTACTAAATAAGTGTTTTACTAATAGCTGTCATACAGCACATCTGATTCCTGCTGCAGTGGTTACGGGGGATAGTGAGCAAGCAAAGCATTTATGTACATGCATGAGTTTATGCCACGTGAGTTCTGACTTTTACGCACCCAAGTATACGTGGCAGCATAGAGATGCTCACTGTGGTTTCTTGCACATTTTCAGGTCGGAGAGGACTCTCGTCATTCAGGACCACCCGTTCTGCCGAGACCATCTAGCACATTTAATACAGTCAGCAGAGCTCAGTACCAGGATGTGGTTCCAGTGGGTATGTCAGCATATGACCTCTTTTCAGAGCAGTTCTCGTGGCTTTGTCGTGTGCACTGCACTGCTGGGTCTTTCATTTGGTTGGAAATTGTCATTTGTTATGATTACTTCTGTCAAACAGCTTTTCCGAATTATTCAGTTGCAACCTGCAGGAACAATACTGAAAAGTGTCTGTGGAGAACCAAATAAGGAATGTAAAACTTCCACCTTACCAGCTCACATGCTCTATGTGCTGACAGGAAGAGTTGAAGCCAGTGTGCCAAGTTGTGTACTAATTGGACTCCATGTATTCCCAGTGATTTTTGTACAACTTCTGAGCATCTGTTTTGGCAGGATTCCAGAAAGTGTTAATCAGCTTGGAATTAGTCATTAGCTTAACTTCTGTTTTCAGTTACATACACACCAAGTTACTGACTTCTGTGCCACCAACAACAGAATTTAGCATATTGCATCTAACAGCTGTCACGTGCTAAATCAAGATAAATTAATCCGATTGACTATAACTGGCTTTTTGTTCTGTGGCATGTTTACTTGAAAAATCTGTGCTAATTTAATCCTTTCGTTTGCCATGGACATTGCGTATGTGCACTGCAGGCTCAGCAATTACTGAGGATTTGATATGAGTGTTTCCTATGACCATTTAATATTCAGTGCACTGAAAACCAAGGTCCCTGCATTTTTATTCTAGCATTGAATACTCTAGTTTAACCTTAGCTAACAGTGTCAATGATAAAGTAAAATAGAAATTGCTAACAGAATTAGAGCTGTTAACAGTGGGAAGGCCATGTCACAATGAGATTTGGTTCACAATGAAGAAGCACATTCCCTAAACGACAGCAGAATTGGTAGTCTTACATGAAAAAGTATAGACACAATACTGCTAAGCTTAAAACTGTGAAGATAAAGTCTACTGTCGTTGTTCAAAACTCAGAAGGTATGCAGCCTTGTCTTTTAGTATCACCTGGTTTCAGCATGATATTTTTGTTGATCTTTTCAGCTTACAATGACAAGATTGTTGCATTTTTGCGGCAGCCCAATATCTTTGAAATTCTACAAGAACGTCAACCAGATCTTACCAGGAATCATTCACTCAGGTAATAAAATTAGTGGTTTACTATTCCTATTTCAATGCAAAATGCTAGTTAGAATGAGTTTCTTTCATTAAAATTAGATATGTAAAAGATTAGATGTGTAAAATACTTTTGGCCTATCCAAATGTATTCATAAAGCTGTGGGAAAGTTTGTCATTGTCTTTCTATGTAACTCGTGAAAGAAGCTTTGAGAGAACAGAGATGTGTTCTTAGCAAATAAAGATACCTACAAGAAAATGTTTGGTACAACCGACGTAAGAGATTTGCTTATGTCTTCACAATATGAAATGGGAAATGTGCCCATTTATTTGAGTATGTGTACAGCTGGGAGGCTGAGGCACAACGACATTTGTCTGTATCTTCCCAATGTGCATTTACAGACAGACTGTCCTGACCTAATGGCCTTGGAGGTAATCTTGTGTCCATCAGATTTTTTTAATATTTCTACAGAATGTAGAAAAATGAGTATCTACAGTTTTTTCATAGTCCAATGAGATCTGATTAAAGATCATCTTTGATTGTTATATGGCTTTTAAAACTCCCTCATATGCTTAAGCTAGGAATGATAGGAAGTGGCAAGATCCCTCTTAAAGTGTGTCCTGGATGAAGACTCTTTATTTCATGTACCTGGATGTAAAAGATGGAATAACTAACGACTTAGATATTAGTGACTAGGACTCAAATTACTTCCTTGGACACTTAATTTGGAAGAGCTGATTTGATGGTTGTGGTCCATCCTATGCAGGTAACTGCCAACACAGCACTCTGTGTTCCAGATGCCTGTCCACACTGTCTGGCCTAGCAGCCAGCACTGATTTTCATTTTTCCCGTTTGCATAGTTCTGTTTATTGATCCATTTTCTCCGTGTCCTGCAAGTTCCTGAAATACAGCAAGCTGTCCTGTTTTGCAGTTCCCCAAACCATTATGTTGTAACGAGTTTGGTGATGAGATTTCTACGTTAATGATTTAGTTTACCCTCCAAATAAATCCTTTCTGAGAAACCCAAGATGATGTACTAGCAGAAAACACATTCTCTCTAAAATACATAGATAAGGAGGAAAATGAAAGTCTACAGTTCTCAGCCTGTCAAAATGGTTATAGTGGAGTGAGAATGTTGTAGTTGCACTGTTATTAAGTATGTATCCAGGATCAAATCTCAGGGCATACCACCACAGGTAGAACAGAGAGGCTGTTAAATAACGTAAAAGGCTGCAGGCAAAGGCACCTATTATACATTAAGCATAACTTATTTCTTAACAGAAGGTAAAAGCCATATTTAGAAATCTGTCATTGAAATCACAGCTCTCATTGGTAACCCCAAGAAGTCATGGATTGTGTTCATTCAGAGAGCTGCATACGTTAGTTAACCCAGAAAATGTCCTTCTGGTTTCTTGTGTTGCTGCTAAGTAAATGCTAAGATATATTTTGTAATCCACCATTTATTTCCTCAAACCTTGCTATTTGGACAGTGATGTAAACTGGAGCAGGCTCCAGAATTGTCCAGATGTCCCTGCCCTCGGTGCTCTAGGACTACAGGGCTTCCGGGCTGAACATGGGTCTTCGCTGGTTGCAGCCGTATCGCTGATGAAGCAAGTGCTTGACTTTCAGTTTAGGATGCATAGATTCCACAACAGTGACCAAACTGGGTCTAGGAGGAAGGGTGTGTGCTCATGTGATACTGAGGGAGAGAAGTAGTACAAGTCTTTCTGCAAGATCACTTAAATGCAGTGTAATATGAAAAACTTGCTTTTAAAATCACAAGTATGCATTGTAATGTATGGCTTGCATTAGCACAAAGATCCAAAAAAGGCAGTACGTCTTCAAACAGTCCACTTCCAGAATAGTAATGTTGTCCCCCAGGGCTCAGCCTCCTACTTGGAATTTAGTGACATAGCTAGAGTGAACTTGAAGGACTGATTTATAAAAAATGTTCTGTGTAGTAGTTAGATGACTGTTCTACTGAGCATCAAAGAGATGAGGGCAACAGGAACATAATTCCTGAGAACAAATCAGTTTTTTGGTTGTAATATCTTATTACTCACATGGACATGGTGTGGCAGGGAAAGAAATCTGTTTTGAAATACAAAAGCATAACCCAAAGGTTTTTATGATATTTTTTTCTTGTTTCTGTCATGTACCTTGGTGCCTTATTTGCAAAAGATATTTTGTAAATCTTTTTTTGTTTGCTTGCAAAGGGAGAAGATCCAGTTCATCCGAACAGAGGGAACATCTGGGTTGGTGCGTTTATCCAGTGATGCAGACCTTGTCATGTTACTCAGGTAGGCACTGCTGCATTTGATGCAGATGTTGAATATGCTGTGGCAGCCCCCGAGGAGCCTTTCAGTGAGTAGCATATGCTGATTTAGTGACCCAATCATTTCCCATTCAGTATGTAGACTTGGGAGAGCTGCAGCCCAGGGGTCAGGTTTTTTATTTTGTATGTGTTCGGTTTCTTTATGGTAGTTGGAGGGTCACATTTTTTCATAAAAGTGATGAAATGTAATATTCTGTCTGAGGAAAGGTGAGTGTAAGAGTGCTGTGCTTGGGATTTAGATGGGTTTGCCCAGACCACCTTTTATTGTCCTGTTCCAGGTCTGATGTTTAGATAGGTGATACAGTGTAGATCTGTTTGTAAGGACATGCCTTCTACTGCTTTAGGAAAGCATCGGTTTAGTTCTGTGGTTTAGGAAGTCTGTGTTTGTGAAATTTCATACTTGAGATGTGTTTTTATAACTTAATGTCTTGCTACCTCTTCACTATGCTGTCAAGCATTGTCCCCTTTAATAAAGGCAATACAGAGTTCAAGAAATGGTAAGCTGCTTCTTTAATCAATTACCTCAAAAAAATCAGGCAGATTTTTTGCTTCATGTAAACTCTTTTCTCCAGATGATATGTTCTCATCTGTTGTAAAAGTGAATCAAGAAATTCACAAGTACATTTAAAATTTAATCTAGTGAAATAGGATTGGCATTAGTAGTAGTATTTTGAGGTCAGGTTGCATAATGATAATCCTTTCTCGCCCTTAAATCTCTGAATTAATTACAGCTATAAAAATAGGTCTTATTTTAAAACCACGCTGAAGCATTTTTTAAGATGTGAATATCGTTTTTTAAAAAGTCTTTTTGTTTTACTATATAACACATAGAGATGACAGAGGTTTTACATAATAAAATGTGGCTTCAGTGATTTTTTTTTTTAAATAAAGATTGTTTGAATGACTTTATCATTTCTCTTTGACTGGGTTTTGTTCCCTTTGTTATTTTATTAACAGTGAAGACGGAAAAATCTTATAGTGGAGATAATAGTAATTCACAGTTTTGATTGGAAACTTTCTTTTGTGGAAAAGTAATTATCAGTATAATTAATTTAAAAAAAAATAATAGCCAATGCCTCCCTAAAATAATGTTATCTTATTCTTCAGATTTTACTTCTCTCAATCTACTTTTTTCCCCAGAAAAATAGCAGACTTGAAAAGCTTTGTTTGAGGATTTTCTTCCCATTTTATTAGTAATCTAATAGAACCATTGGCCCGAGGACATACTGTTGATAAAAAGTTATCTATTCATCCATTACTTTCTGAAATTGTTATTTGTTAAACCTCAAGACTGGACTGAGTTATTCTGAGATGATTGTGAGTAAAAAGTGGTGTAAAACTGAAAGTGGGATAAGGTAAAGCAGTGGTATACTGAGATGATGAAATTTCTTTTCTTACTATTATTCTCAGTGGACTTTTAACAGTATCTTCTGGCAGGGTGTCATCGTGACCCTTCTCTCTGAAACTTTGAAAAAGCTGCACTCTTAACATGATGACTCAATCTTCTTGGGACTCAGGACACTTCTATATCTAGCTTGACTGGCTGGATGACCTTAGGGAAGGCTGTACCCATTTCCATGGCACTGTTTCTTCAGTTTGGGGAAAATTATATAACTGTCCTATAAAGCACTCTGAGGGGTAGTAAATAACTTTGTGGAATCACTATTTCTGGTGTCTTTATTGCTTGGGAACACTACATTTTTTCACATGCTTCCGTAAGTTTTAAGTTGCAGCTAACTAAAACCAAGCAAACAAACTCCTATATGTTTAGGGACTGGACCATTATACTATGCTTCAGATGTTAAGATGAAGACATTTTTTCAGTTTCTTCATCTAAAAACATTGTTTGGTATGTAACACAAATCATCATCTTAACCCTTAGTTTAATCCAAGATTGAAATAGTATTTTATCATGTTTTGAGCATGAAAATGTAATTTGGAGGAAAACAATATATGATCATGAATGCAAAAAGAACTGCCAGAAAAATATGCATTCAAAAAAAATATCTTATGCAAAAATTTTGTCTAGGTATTTGCTCAGTGAACGAACTTAGTAAGAAACACCATTCATTTGAACATCATTTTCATTGGTTGAGCCCCATAGTAAAAGATTGGCTTGTGATTCTTTCTGTAGCTCAATTTTTGAAGATAGTTTTCACATGTTATCTCAACAGTTTAAATCCGGTGTAGACTTTGATATGGAATCTCTTCCGATTTTAGATACTCAGTCTCTTTTTGGATTTGCATGTGTCAATTTTAGGAAAAGGTTAAAAATTTTATATCTACACAGACTCTGTGTACACAAACTTTTTTGTCTTAAAAGTTGTGTCATAGATCAGGCATGAACAGACTAGATGTGATACTCATTTCACCAACAGTGTTAGCATTAAAGATAAAATAAGGAAAGAACTTATGCCAATAAACTTACTTTCAGTACACTCCACAAGTTCAGATTTGAATCTTAATCCTAGAGCCTTAGAAGTTTGTCTGTATTCCTGGGGTTTATGCCGTATTGTAAATCTTTTTCCAGGAAACTGTGACTAAGGTTATTGACCTCTATGTAATGAGAACATAAATTAAAAACAAAAAAAAAAAGGAAGTGTGTATGTGTGTGTGTGCAGACTTGCAAGGCTGATTAACTATATTTTAACCTTGAAAACAAATACCACATTATGTATAGCAATGCCACACTAAATTAGTAATTACTATTTTCCAGTACTTTAAGGATCTGATTGAGGGAATGGCAACACAATATTTCATAGTGCTCTAAGCGTGCATAGTGAAAATAGGCAAGTAACTACCAAAGAAAGCAGGTTAATAATGTGAGATTTATTCCTGGAAAATGAAAAATGCCATTCATTGGAATAAACACGTTCTTTCGTATTTGCTCCTTTTTATCAGCTTGTTTGAAGAGGAGATAATGTCATATGTGCCGCCACATGCCTTACTTCATCCTAGTTATTGTCAGTCCCCAAGAGGCTCACCAGTGTCTTCACCTCAGAACTCTCCAGGTAAGTTGTTCAGGCACAGCTTCTGTGAGGACTGTATGAAACTGGTTCTCATATCGCTGAGCGCCAGTTCCAGATCTGTAAAATCAGCAACTCACTCTTGCTGCCTTCCCAGAAGTTGGGGAACTGAAAAAATAGAAAAATTGTTTGACTATATTTTTTGTTTGTTTTCCAAATTGAAATTCACAGCAGCCTAAAGCCAAGAACCTACAAGTTAGAAACCGTACATGAGCTGAAGTACTTTCTGAGTGGTCAGTATGCTTCTCACTGCAGTACTTTCATTATGATTATATCTGGATACTGCAGTAGAGCAAGTCCCATAATTCAGTTAACATTATGCTGCACATGACTTTTCACCTTTCTGAAGATCCCAGTTCTGTTGCTCCAGCAACAATAAAGTCCTGTTTTTGAGCAAAGGTTGAAATTTAACAGTCAAATGTAACAAAACATTGACTTGTCACTTGGCTCACAAGATGTTTTGCCAGTAGAATATGTTGGTGTATTGCAACTTCAGAGGTGGTAATTTTGTTCTGACTTGTAAAACATGCAAACTTGTTTTTTGCTGATGGGAAACGACTAAGGGACTGCTCATGCCAGGATCCTGACGACTAGAGAATTACAAATAGCAGATCCAGTAGCTGTACATTAAAATACCAGTGTCAGTGGGACTGTGGCGCAATGACTTAAAATTTTCTGTGAAGCCAGGTTGTTGTCCTTCAAGAAAAGTTCAAAAGATAGCATTTTGCAACATATCCAGAATGGAATGAAATTGTTGTTTTATTTATTAACTGAGTTGCAGATTGGAACAAAGTTATTTCAGGTATGACAAGTCCCATTTGACCTCTGAAAGCTAAGTACAGCAGCTTGAAGTTTGTAGATGTTGCTATTCTTAGTTTTTACAAGAAGATAATAGATAAAAAAATGCAATCAGTACAGTAAATCAGTAGAGGCTTAAGGGGATTTCTAGAAATCTGATAAGAAAAGTATAGATAAATAGAGAACATTTGGGATGTAAGCAACTCTAAGTAGTTCCAGATCATAAGAAAAATTTATCAGAGTAAGTACTGTCATTTTTATGGGCATTTCCTAGTCCAAAGTCACAAAAAACATTGCTTTCTCAAGAAACCAGATTAAAACTATTCATAAACATGTCCTGAGTGGTACCTTTTCCTGCTACTGGATGTAGGACCCCTGTAGGATCTATTAGAAGAAGGTATCTCAAGACCTTAATGATTTTTTGACATTCTGCAAAGCAGCAATACATAATATTCACATGTATTGATATTTTCAATACATATGTGGTTTAGATATAACTGTTTGCCTTGGCTGAAAATAAAGGAAGAATTAAATCTGCATTATGCATCTTATTTAACTGCAAACCTGTCAGTCTTTTATGTGAGTAAAACCAGTTTTGACTTTCAGAGTTATGGTTCCCTCGTTACTAGTACACGCACTACAGCATGCTGGTCAGGGCTTCCTCCAACAAAGTGATGTCAAAATACATCCAGTCGTTAACATGAGAAGTTCTCATCTATTCCTTACAGAAAAGGAGCACGCTGTACAGGATGAACATTGATGGGTTTAGTCCTGTTCTTAAAATTGCAATCTTTATTCTATTTCACAAAAAGATATAGAGAGACCATTGAATCTCCCTGTCAGGGTGCAAGTATGCATGTTTGTGTTGGTGTACAAATGATGTTTTTGTTGAGAAATGGTAAACAGCCCATTGTTTCTATGGAGGCTCTGTGAGGTTTTTTTGTCAGCTAAGCTGGCTGTACTGCGCTGCATGAGATTGCATATTATGGATCTGTTGTTCAGACCAGTCACTATCAGTTGTACTTTTTCTTTTGGGAAAGATGAATAGTCATGAAGTTACTCTTTATATCTGCTTTAGAATATAAACTCTTTGAAAATCAAATACGATTGTCAATTCACTGGTGTTTTTTAACTCTTCCATTGACATCTTTTGTTCCCAAGAAGGAAGTAATCACTAGAATTGCCCAGGAATTTCTTTGCATATGTATCTGATTTGCAATGACAACTTGTCACATGCTGACAGAATAATATACTGCTGATTTCTGAACAGTGAATTAATACATTACCATCTTTATTTTTCTGCAGTATCTCTCAGCACACTTCCTTCAGGGGTTAAGGTTACAGGATGCTTTTGTTGATTTTTTCATTTTTTTATGACTACATTTTTGTACCTACTTTGACCCAAGGAGAAATAAACAAAGTAAGGAGAAAAGGCCAATAATTAAAAGGCTGTTTACACTTTCAAGTTTCTCTAAGTTTTCCAGAGAATTCAACTGAGTGTACCATCAGAAGCACTCAGTGCCCTCAATAAAAGATGTTAACTACTATAATCAGTGACCATGATTTGTTTTTCCAGGGGGGTCCTGCATGTTTCCATTGGAGCTCCGACGATTCCCTGACACACACTTTCTGTTCCTCCCACATGTCACACTAAGCCCAGAATCACAGAGCAGCAAGTGTCTTTCTGGTCAGACAGGTCTTTCAAAGGCCTGTAAATGACATTCAGTGATAACACTGATCTTGCTTGTTCTCTGATCTCTGCAGAGAGATCAACTCTGCAGCTTCTTCCAGCAGCCACTTCCGCAGGATGTGCTTGTTGCTTTTTCTGTCAGCCCCATAATACTTGGTGGCAAAGCAAGCTGCTCTATTTTCCCCTAGTCTCTGCCCACAGGCTGAACAGATAGATACAAGTTCTCTCTTTTTCATATCCTCAAATGTTACCTTCTCATGTCTTCACCCATAGTAGCAATAAACATTTCTGTAATGGCTTAGTTTCATGCAGAGAGACAAAACAGAGCTTGGATAAAGAACGAGTTGGTCACTGGAAAGAGGGAAGTCTACATATATGTGCTTCTAAACAGTTAGTTTGTATTTCCTATTCATTGTGAGCCTAGTACATGACCACTAGTTGCAGATAAGTGGTTGGCAACCAATGTATACTGTAGAGCATGAGGTATTTTAAATGTCTTCTGAGGTTTCTTTGTGTGGGATGTCTACACAGACAGGCAATTTAATGTTATTAAAAACTAGCAGTGAGAAGATGAGCTCAAAAGGGCAAGGATTAACTGCCTCTGGCACGCTGCCTTGCAATCAGATCAATTGAAGTGATTTATCCAGGGAGGCAGTAGAAGTTGTAATGGTTGTAATTTGTAGATACGAGCCTTGTTAATGCAGATGTGGGAGTCAGACATTTTGTTCACATGCAGACCTCATCTCTCCCTGCTTTTAAGAAATTGACTCTCAAAAACAGTTTTTCAAAAAGAAATTTAGTTAGATGACCATCGTGTATGTTCCACAAACTTAAATTTGGTAGTCTTTTTATTCTTCCATGTATTTCCCCAGGGAAAAGCTTCTACTAGGGAATTTCCAAAATTTTTCCGTCTTCAGTTTGGTGTGTTCAGCAGGGGCACAACACAGCCTGTTTATGCTTCATTTCTGAGTTCTTGTTTTTACTGATAAGACTAAAACCAGAACAGAACATTCATTGCATGATTGATTTTAAAGGTTAGGTATAAAGTGTACTTGAAAAACAAAAGTTAACTCTTTCCAGTTGATTGCATTGTTTTTTCAATCCATTTTTTTGCGTTGATGTGGATTTGCTCTTTCAGACTTACTTTAGAAAGATGATACAGTTGGAAATGAGCAACCAAAAAGATTGGGTGTAGAGCAGACCTGAAGATATGCAGCTTTTACGCTTTATAAACGTGACTGAACCAAACACATACATACACCTTTCGCTTTAAGGAGTCTTCACAGTAGAGGATGGGACATTAATCAGTCCGTGTCACTACAGCTCATTCTTTACTCATTGCTTCCTGCAGGTACTCAGCGTGCCAATGCCCGAGCTCCAGCTCCTTACAAAAGAGATTTTGAAGCCAAGCTGAGGAACTTTTACAGGAAATTGGAGACTAAAGGATATGGACAAGGCCCAGGGAAACTGAAGTATGTTGAAGGATCTCATGAAATTGGGTTTGTTTCTCAGGCATCTTGCAAAGTTAAGAGTCACCCTTGCACTTCTGGATATATGAAACCTGTTGTAAAAGACTCGAGTGCCAACATGTGATTCCTATCAGAAAATACACCAAATTCAGACCACTTCTTTTTTGTGTTCACTCCAACTATATTTTCATACAAACAATATTGCCAACACAGTGCCAAAAAGTGCTTTGGGAAGAGGCATGCAGAACAAGAAGCATCTGAATTCTTCCATTATAGCAATTGCTATGATATAAACAGCTATATTTTCCTATGTCTTTTTCCATTGAAATGTAAAATAGATAGGCTTCTGTTTTGTACATCATTGCTGGTATAGGTATCACAGTCCTCTTTATTAAAGAAGACTCATAAATTTGGATTATGTTAAATTCTAAGGATCATCTTTAAAAAAATAGTAATATTTTTAGTTCAGCACTCTGAAAGCTAGAATGCTTGAAATGAGGTGTTCCCTCCTTCATTTATTTGGTAATCATGAGATTATATACTGTTATATCAGGAATCATCATCATATGATACTTTCATAATTTTGTAAATTACTAAGTCTTGTGCCAGCTGTCAAACTCTTGTAGTTTGATACTCTCAGAGTAGCCACAAGGCACTAGAAGTCTTTTTTAATCATTCCTTCTAGGGGGAGTAGTTGGGTATTTTTGGTTTCGTTTATTTTTTAAATTATTTTTACTTCCCTCAGTCAGTACCTTCTCACGTTTTGCAGGAATTTGTGCAGAGCTCAGACTTCATTTATGTGAGCTTGTTAAAATTTTGCCACAGCTTAAATGGGATTAAAATGGCATCATTTAGACGAGCTTGAGAGACAGGGTTTGGACATCGTCTGCCTATAATGTAATGAAATCATAAACACTAAAGCTTAGTCTTTGACCGATTTGTCAGGAATTAGGGAAATAGCTGGTAAAAGAGGATAGCATTTGCTACTTGTAAGATCCATTACATTTCTTGCACTGTCCTATTTTCCATCACTGTGTTTTTTTAACTAGAAAAACAGCTTGATTTTTGAACAGAAGTTTTATCTGGATGCCTTTTCCAGGCATACACTGACCTGCTTCCTTTTTAATTTCAAATCAGGACCCCAGCACAACTTGCACACTGCTTGGGTTCTCTTGTTGCCTTGGTACCTTGCCAGTTCCTGGTCTTTCCACTTCTGTGTCCTCTGTGGGATAGCACAGGGTGATCACTGATTGATCTCTGCAGAAATAGTGAGGCAAGCATAGGCTTTACAAGAGACTGTGTGGTGTAGTAAGCTGCCTCTGCAGGCAGTAGCCTTTCCCAGTGTCAGTCTGACTGACTGATCAAATGCACACGTAAGGCAATATTTTAATATAAAGCAAGCTAAGTTTCAGGAAGCTAATTAAACACAGTGTTTTGGCAGAAAATAAAATGTTTAAATAAGGAGGAGTCTTTCACTTAATATTTTAGATCTTTATGTTACTCACTTTCACAATTTTTCTTTTAGAAAGTACGTTGTGTTTTTACATATGATACTTCAGCCTGGTTTTGGACAAAAATTTCCTATTCTTCTATGCTTTTTTCCTGTCACAGGGGGATTATGTGTGATGTATGATTCTGGGGTTACCATTCAGTGACTTTCACATGGTTTTATCATTTTTTCATTAAGAGATTGATTTTTACATAAAAGATTAGATTCTTGCTTACAGTAAGATTGATTTAGAGCCTTATAAAAATAGAAGCCTTTAATTTAATTTAAGGAAGAACCAGGGTGGAAAAAAGCTCAACCCTACACTCTTTGTACGAGAGATGTTTTATTGAAATGTAAAGCAGATTCTTGAGGGAGATAGACCGACAGACAGAGGCTGTGTGACCTAGATCAAGTTATCCAGCAAATTGTAACTCTGTGAAATCATCCTATTAGCTTGCAGTGTAAATGGATATTTCCAACTGTGGTTCGTGTTTGAGAGTTGCTGTTTCAAAATTATTTTGCTCTTCAGATTAATCATCAGGAGAGATCACTTGCTAGAAGATGCCTTTAACCAGATCATGGGTTACTCAAGAAAAGACCTGCAGAGAAATAAACTCTATGTCACATTCGTTGGGGAAGAAGGGTGAGTAGAAAGGGAAGTAAATGCGATCTAAAAACTCAGTGTGTCTTGCAGCTGTTGTTTCACCAAACTTCTTGTGGTCTTGGAGTTAAAAGAGGAAGGATTGTAGTCAGGAAATGCCACATACAAAAGCCTAGAACATACAGCTGTTCAAGATGACTTTTTAGGCCTTGTGAAATGCAATGTATCCTGCCTTTGCTGAAGTAACGCATGTGTTTATGTGAATTTTCACAATAGTTGGTGTGTGTTTCAGAATGTTGCTGGGAAAGCAAAGAAAAAACAAACAACTTCCTCATATTATTCATATTTCTTTTCTGTCAGTGCTGACATTATATCTCCAGTGCTTGTTAAAAGACAGCTGCCGTTAGAGAGAGGGTTCTTCAAGAGCAGGCTAGAGGCTCAATCCTCGATTCAACCCCAGCAGGAGGCAATGGGAGCTGAAAGCCCTCAATGCTACAAGAGGTGCTCGCTGCCTTCCCAGGGTCTGCATCACAAATAAAATCAACTAGGCTGTTGCTAGTTGTCAAATAACCACAAATATTCCTGACATTGCAAAATCATTTAATAGAATGGTCAGTCTGTGCCTAACAAAAGTCTAACATGTCGCAGGTTTGATGTGCATTGTAAAGCAAAATACAGTTAGATTTTCTTTGCAGTTAAAACTGGAACAATGTCTCTTGATTTGTGTCCCTGTTGTCAGATCTTTGAGCCTACTGCCTTAGACACAAATATTCTTATTGATATATTTCATGAATGCATTTGATACTTAGGAAGCTGTGACTGTAGTGTGTGTTATTGCCGTGTGATGTGTGAGTCTTTAAAATAGCTAAGTTGTAACAGAAACATCACGTACAAGATTAGATAAAATTAATGTGTCTTTAAAAAGCACTAAATCCTGTTGTTTGTTTGAAGTTCATCCTAAAGTGGTTAGTGTTATTACAGATGCAGTGAAATCTTAAAATAAAAAAAAATGTTGACAGTTGAGAGCCAAGTGTGGACTTGTTCATATAAATAATATCGCCATGCTGTCTGAGGAAGAAACTCAGAACTGGAATGACAAGGCTGGTGCAGGATGAGATTACACTATATTGACAGAGCAGGGTGGGGATGCAGGAATGAGGCCTATTTTACAAAGCAATACCAGACTTTACTCTCACAGCTATAACCTTGACTCAGGCTTAAAAACGAAAGGGAAAAATTAAAAATCACACCTGAAATAGATATTGATCCAGATAGACTGTCTCCTTTCATCAGACCTCTGGCTTTTTAATGTTGTCACCCAGAACAGCAAGATGAAGAGTGACCTGGAAATGAGGGTGACACATCCCCATTATATTCAGTTTTACACAAGACGTTCTTCTTAATGGAAAAGAATGAGTTAATTAAGAGCAAAGTCAAATTAAAATGACATCAGTTGTCTATTTACAAATCTGTGTTTTGAATGAAGAAAGGATGTGTGCAAACAGTATTGTTTCTTCAGAGATGGTGCAAGGATATGTATCACATCCAACTATTCATTTGACTAGGTGCAGAAAGACAGGTCAGGGTGGAGGAAAGGAGAATGAGGAGGAGGAATTCCGAAAGTTAATTGTTTCCTATCTGCTCCTCCTTTTTCTTTTTTAAGTTTTTAAGTGGGAGTTTGCTCTCACATTCATTTCCTCTTGGTAAAGAGGTGTCAGTCTTAAAGTAATCGATAATCAAATCCTCGCAAATTAAAAAGTTTTAGCAACTTCTCATTTATTAATGTATGAATTAGTAAGTAGGGCGACTCAGACATAATTGTTGCTGTTAATTTAATTTTATCTTCTTTGAACCACTTCTACAGTCATGCAATTGTGATGCTAATTTAATGTTTTTACATTTTTACTTCATGTACTGATAGATGAAGACAATGTTGATACAAACAATATGATTCCTTAAAATTACTTTCCCAAAGTTCTATTAACTATTAGCAGAAGCTGCTTTGCATTTAAGCATGGTAAATCTCAAGTAGTAATGGTGCTTCCTAGAGACAGAAGTCATGTTGCCAACAACATATACTCTACTCCTGAATACCCAAATGCCCTGCAGTTGCAGCTGTTGTATGGTTGCATACCTCTTGTATGAAGTTTTCTCACCCTTGTGCCAAGCCTTTAATTGTGGGATAAATCGGACTGGCAGTGCAGGAGTCTCATGATTGATTTATTTAAGATGACTCACAGTAACTCTGTGTACAAAAGGAGCTGTATGAAACGGCTGGTAGTCAAGCACACAATTTCTGTTCAGTTTTAAGATTTCATGGTGAGTCTGATTGTTCTGTAAGTCTGCAAGAGTCTTCCAATGACCCTTTACTTGATCCTGATGTTTGTGGCAAGATTAAGGTCCAACAGTTATCTATGGTATCAAACCTTTTGCGGTTTTTTTTTCTGTAATTTGAGGGTGGAATCTGACGTTCTTTCCAAGATAAGGATCTTTTTCAGTATTCTGCTTCTGAAGCTTAAACAGAAGCAAAGTGCTTCCAAATGATTGAAGAGAAAATGGTTTTCATTCAACAGAGGAAAGAGGCTTTGTCCTCAACTTGATAATGGTACCTAGCTTTTACTTTCCTGACAACTTCACCCTCAAAAACAACAGTCATCATATGTTTTTCTTCATGAGCCAGTCGTTAATAATGGAAGTCTGGTATGAAAGCTGACCTGTAATATTTCTGTCTGTGCATTGTCTTAGTACTTAGACCTTCTTAAAAGTCAATTATGAAATCTTCAATCTGTAGAAGATACATCTCTGTATCTATTTCTTATAATTACAAAAATGTTGGTTCCCCACAGATAAATCCCGTGTTTTCTATTTCACAACTCTACCAAAGCATTAACTTCCTACTTAACTCACTTCACTGGTGACCTGCAGCATAATGTCAAAATTCAGTCTCAGGGCTTTGTCAGCAATGAGTTTGTTTATGATTCAGGAAGAAGGGGTTATTTAGATTCCTTGTTCATTAGAACTGGAATCTTGAAATAGCAAAAAAAAAAAACAACCCCACAACCAAAAGACATTTGAATGCACTCAAGTTTGGAAGACAGACAAGAAAATCTAGACCAAGAAAGATAAATCACTGAAGTAATCTCAGACCACATTCCTTGGGAAAACAGAAACGTTATCCTTCAAATTGTCCTATTGTTGCAAGTCTGTAAAGACAAAATTTGACCATTGTTCATTTTCAGTCTTAATTTGTAAGATGCAGATAGATCTAATGTTGGCCCTTTTCATGTTTCTCCTCTCTGCCGCCCCCAATTATTTGGTTATAATCCTGTGGCAAAAAAGCCATAACAGCTGGAGCCAAATTTTTTTATGAGAGCAGCCCACTGCATTCCTATCCTCCACAGGCCATTCCGTTTCAGAACAGCCCTGTGAGGACTTCACATACCTTGGCATTAAGCAATCTGTAGGATAAGGGTTCTGATTAAAATCTTTAAAAATTTTAATTAAAATATAGCATGAGGAACGTAGATTCAAAAAAAACCTGTTTCTTTGGACACAGACACTTCATAGTAATGTCAAGTTTCTCTTTAAAGGTTGGACTACAGTGGACCTTCAAGAGAGTTTTTTTTCCTGGTGTCTAGAGAGCTCTTCAATCCATATTATGGTTTGTTTGAATATTCAGCCAACGATACCTATACAGTACAAATAAGTCCCATGTCTGCTTTTGTAGACAATCACCATGAGTGGTAAGAATTATTTTTCTTTTTGGTTTTCAGATATGTTTTCTGTTATTCCCACTTGTAGACAGCTTCTTATATACATGTAACGTGTAATCCAACCTTTTTAACCAGCAGCAAAATAACTGCATTTCTTTAGACTTTCCAGATTTTGTTTTCTCTTGTGATTTTAAAGGATCCTATTTCTCACAAGGTCAGCAAAACTAGGATTTAGAATGTGTACCATGGCATTGTCTCACAACAGAACTCTCTGCATTTCTTCTATATTAGTAGTGATTTCATGAAAGTAATATTAGCCTCTTGTGCACTGGAAAAAATGAAGAATGTAATGTTGGGTTTTTGTCTGCTAAGGAGATTTTAAACAAGTGTGTTTAAAGTGTGTTAAACAAGTGTCCTGTGCCTAATTTGTTTGAGTCTTTTATAAAGAATTGAGAGGTCTCCTCAGTGGAAAAAAACCAACATATCTATTGGAAGGAAATCTATGCAGGTATCTTAACTGGGGACAGGAGAAGGACTGCTGATTACATAGCTCGTAAGCAAAGTCTATACATACATATGTACTTCTAAAATAGTTATCAATGATTTTTACATAATCCCATTTTCACAGGTATAAACCTCAGTTTATAAAGTTTAAATCCTCAGCTGATTTAAGCCATAGTATTGTCGTAAGTCTCCAAAGTTGTGCTGTGAATATTAGCAGATAATTCTGCTGTGCAAGTGCTTTGATTACAGTGGAATGACAACTGCTCATCTGTGTAGGACAGATACAGATTGAGTTCTTATTCATTGCAAGCCAATTATAAAGAATGGATGTCAGAAAGGATCTCATTAATAATTTTAAACGTTAACAGAAAACTATATGGTTGGCTGCATCCCGTTCAACTAATTGAAGCAGCCTACCTGTTGAACTCCAGTACTGCAGCGATAAATGGTATATGCAGTCTGGCAAAAAGGGGAGGAAAACCAATTATGTGCTGTGCAGCTTCTCCCAATATTTTGTATTTACCTCTGTCTTCTGCAATCCTGGACTAAGGATGTCTGGGGTGAGGGAGACCTGACCTCTTCTCTTTCCGAGATTGCTGGTGCTAGTGACAACGCTGGTCTTGTACTGCCTCAGAAGGGGTTCAGAATGTGCAGCTGTGACAAGCAGCTGTGCATGAAAGAGGCTTAGCATGTCATAGCCTCATCTTCCAAACTGTGTGTACAGGCAGGTAGAATAAAACCATAATCTTTGCAAGAAAAATGTTGATTAGGATGCATAAACAGAAAGTTTAAGAAACATTATTTTCTTTGAAAAAGATCACTAGACTTAAATCTGATTCTGGACATGTGAAGAACTTTTCACAGTGGATCTTTTTTCTCATGGGAGTATTTGCAAAGACCATAATACTTCAAAATTGCTGCCATCCAGTCTCAAATCTGTCACTCACTTCCTCCTCCACCCCAACTATCCTTACACACATGACAAAATGATGTTAATAAAGAACGAGAGAGGAGATAGAAGGAGACAGTTTAGATCTCATTGACATAAAGCTGGAGATCACTGTGGTGAAAAGTTTCCAGACGCTGTAAAAATAGATGCAGAACGCCACAGTCACCAGTCAGAAGAGGGAGCAAGGAGGCACTCTCAGCAGAAAAGACAGACAGAGAGAACTGTCAGGCTAGGAAAAGGTAGAAAAAGCCTTTGGCCTCTCAGTAACATGAAATAACTTGTGTTAATCCTGTATGGGGTATGTAAAAAAAATAGTGACTATCATTTTGGAAGATAGGTTTTATAAAGAGGCTAGTCTGGCAGAGGTTGGTTGGGTTAAGTATGGATTTGACATTCTGGAGAAATTGCAACTTAGGTATCTGAAGGATTTTCCACACCCTGCAGACTTGCAATTTTTTTCTGTGTCTTACTGAGAATGCAAAAGAAACACAAGAAAAATACAAAAATACCACAAGTTAAACCACATAGCTATCTGATTTAAGAGTGCTCTTTTGAAATATATGTAAGTTTTGATCACAGAGCAGAGTACCAACCACAGTGTGTCAATATAACAATTGTAACTCTTTCTTCCAGGTTTAGGTTTAGTGGTCGAATTCTTGGTCTTGCTCTGATACATCAGTATTTACTAGATGCCTTTTTTACACGACCCTTTTATAAAGCCCTCCTCCGAATGTGAGTAGACTTTTTCTGTCTCCTTTTTTGTTTGGTTCCTTGCTCATGGATGATGCCATTTTTTGTATGGATAAATTATGATTTGTTGTCAAGGAAGATGAGCTGTTATATCTATAGTTCAAAAACTTCATTTCAATACAAAACTTTTTTTAAAAGTTAACTTGCTTCTGCTTATGGTTGTGATCCATTTACCTAATAATACCTCATGGTTTTTTTTAGCCACTCTACCAGATTTACTCCACAAAATCTTACATTTTAAGTTGTACAATGAAATGCTGTGGGTTTATTCCAGATATTAATAGACTTTTTTTTTTTTTTTCTATTTGTGTTGTAATGATTCACCAGATAGGATATGAATCACTTTGTAACTTGCACTGCAAGGCGCATTCTCAGAGGCAGACTTACTGTTAGCAATCTCCATTTTGGGGAGCTATACTTGGATATTTTTTAGATTTCGTTTTGAGAACAACTACTGCTGGCTGAAACAATGAGAGCTGCACTTGCTCAGCATGTCTGGAATTTAAGACCTAATGAACTTAAGGTGCTTCACTTTTTGTCCTCCATTTGAAAGCTGGTTTTGAGGAGTCTGGAAAGATGTTTTTTTATACAGGACATCTTACATTCTAGTAGGGTAGAATAATGCATCCTTTCTTATTGTCATGTATGTTTTAAAAGTGCCTAAATGCTAATGGGATCATTTTATTAAGAATGAGGACTTACCTGAGGTGGACTTGAATGCTAATATTGTGTGACTGACAAATTTATTAACTTGGTGGTTCTTTAAGCATCCCAATTTAAAAATGAGGAACAACCACTTTTGTACACAGCTTAATTCATACAACTTCCTCATCTAAGCCCTGGACCTTTGCCAGTCCTCAGAACTGATAAGCCATCCAGACTGCCTCTGCAGATAGGATATTGTGTATTGTCATCAGCTTTGATGAAGGGCTGTTGCTGCAGGATAAGTGTCCAACTAAAAGTACAGGGCTTTCTTCTGTGTCTATTCAGACCCAAGAAGAGAAGCGGACAGGGAACCCTGCAGCTGAAAAGCACCTTAGTGAATAGCCCCAGTGTCCTGTTTCACAAAACAGGATTTAAGGAGTTAAAAAGAATGACAGAAATTACCACCACAGTATTAAATACTATGAATGGATGACATATTCAAGGCTTGGAGTAGTAACTGTTAAAGACAGCAAGGGGCAGTTAGCTTACAGGTTGGATTTAGAAAAGAAGGACCAGGAATGGGCAAATATGGCAAAAGGCAAAATGACATTTCTGTTATAAGCAGAGTAGCTGAACAGACTTCTTTGCACAATGAAGAGATAGGAGAAGTGGCAGTGTAGTCAGGTAAACAAAAAGGATGCTAGTTACTTATTATTAAAACTTAGCAGTTCTTTTATGATTTGATTTTTTTGTCTCTTCAGTCTCTGTATTTTCATAATTCCAGGAAATATGAGGCAGACTCACCATAAGTTTAAAAAGCAATGTGTCTTCAAGTTAATAAATTCTGCAGTTCTCTATATTAACAAAATTACCTTGTTATACAGTAACTGCTATTGCTAGGCAAATAGAGATTTGAAGTACTGTCTACTTTACTGTTCTTTACTGTTTTTCAGGACTGAGCTATCTGAATTTAGTTAATGAGCACATGCTACTGCCATCATCTGTATTTTTCTTCTTGTTTACATTAGACTCTGTGACCTGAGTGACCTGGAGTATCTCGATGAGGAGTTTCACCAGAGTTTGCAGTGGATGAAAGACAATGATATACATGATATCCTAGATCTCACATTTACTGTAAATGAAGAAGTTTTTGGGCAGGTGTGTAAGAGTCCTAATTTCCTTTGTGTATTCTACTGGTAAGCATTTATTTGCATGTAGGAATGATTGTCATTCCAAACACTGAATTTGTTTTTATAAAACTTTGATTGATTAAAACAAATTTGAAAAATAAGTAGGAATTATTATTTGTAACTGGTCAAATATGTCTTTCAAGTTTAGCAAAATTTTGGATTACCTCTGCTGGAGGTAGTTTACTTTGAATTTAATTGCAGCAGATTTAGCGGTCAAAAGTACTTCAACAGCTTTGTTACGGTATTACTGAGAAGAATTCACTACCTTAGTTGCTGTAAAGATTGTTTTTTCTTCTCAGCTTATTCATCATGCTAAATACGAAGATTTTTTTTCTGACTAAATAAGATTTTCAGTACAATTTTGTCCAAAAAATTAAAATCAATTTTTGTTGTATGTTCTCTTATTTAACATGTTCCAGTTTGCTAAAATCAGTCTTGGATAGTGCTTTTGAGGAATTACTTGAAATTTAAAAATTAAATTATTCTTTCTTTTGTCTTTATAATAACTGCGTTATCACTTGCTCATTTTTTTCCTAAGATCACAGAACGGGAACTAAAGCCAGGAGGTGCCAATATCCCAGTCACTGAAAAGAACAAGAAGGAATATATAGAAAGAATGGTGAAATGGAGAATTGAGAGGGGAGTAGTACAACAAACAGAAAGTCTAGTCCGTGGTTTCTACGAGGTAAAAAACTCCAAAATGAAATTTATTTTCTTCCTTTATCTTCCATAAATATTTGTCTCCTCATATACCTTTTCCACATACAGAGTCCCAAAAAGAAGATGCATGTGTAATCAGAAGTGCCTTACAGTTATTGGGATGGGTGGCAATGAGGGTGTTGTGTGTGCATTAAAAATGTTTTTGTTGTTTGCTGACTTAAACACTGTGGTTATGGATCTCCTTTAAATGGGAAAATGCTATTGATCACTATTTGTACAACTAGCAGCGAATGCTTGCTAAACTGACCCTTCATTAGGCCTTTGAGGTTTTTTGGTGTATGCTGTGTACTCAGTGTAACTCAGTAGACAGAATGTATTTCAAGGTATTTCTTTCTAACCTGTTTTAACATGGACAGTGAAATGGAATGCATTGAACTTGATTTGTCCTGAAGTAATTCAATATTATATCCAATCAGTATGATCCTCTAATGAAACAGAATAGAACTGCTGTGTGAGAAAAGAAGTTAATTTATTTGCCTTTAAAAAGAAAAACACCTTAATGCTTTCCATTTGTGAGAGAAATGTTACCTGATAAATGTCTTAGTAGCAGATAAGCCTTTTCTAGGGGGACAAAAATCTGTAAATGAAAATTGTTGCTATGCGTATTGTTTCCTTTCATAGGTGGTTGATGCAAGACTCGTGTCTGTATTTGATGCCAGAGAACTGGAACTGGTTATAGCTGGAACAGCAGAAATTGATTTGAGTGACTGGAGAAACAATACAGAGTATAGAGGAGGTAACGTTAATTTTTAAAATTGTTCACTGACAGTGTTGGAAAGGGAGCTGCAATTACCCAGTTTCTAAGACACCAAAGAACCATCTCATAAGATACGTCTTTAGTATCTTGCAAAATTCTGTGGCTAAGCTTGCATTAGGAGAAGGTCACTTGTCCGTTTTAGTTTTCTTCACTGTTTCCCTATGCAGCTCTTCCCTTCCTATTCTTGTCTGAACAGTGTAACAAAGCAGTCTTCTAAACAGAAAGCTGACACCTGCACACAAGCAGACTACCATCCAGACAATGGACACAAATGGAAATGGTAACCATTAGCAGGATCTGACTCTTTTCCACTCTCAAAGATGACAGAAAATTGGAAGTAATCCCAGTGACTGAAGACTGGTTGTTGAGATAATTTGAGAACAATGGAAAATTTGGGATCTAATTTGAGATGGTTGCAGCATCATTTGTATCTTTAGATATATAAAAACCACAGCATTGGGTTATTTCAAGAGTTAGCATTCCTGTTAGTGATTGATAAATGGAAGAAATGCTTGCAAAGGGCATTTCACTCCTTTTTGTCATAGTAAATCTCAGCCCTGAAATTTTTTTTAAGCATTTTAGGAGTATTCCTCTCTCACTTTCTGTCTCTTGCTGCAATTGGAAATACGACATTATTGTGACTAGGGCTCAACTTGGAAAAAACTATTCTCGAAACCACTTGTGTAGCACCTAAAGATATGAAGGTTGTTTTGTTTTAACAGGTTATCATGATAATCACATTGTAATCCGGTGGTTCTGGGCTGCTGTGGAAAGGTTCAACAATGAACAACGACTAAGACTTCTACAGGTAAGAAATCAGCTGATGTGTGCAGAAGTCATATGCATCATAAAAATTAGATGTTAAACTAGTCTCATAGAGGTTTCTGGAGGTATTTAAAAGGTGCATAAACATGCTTATGTGCATGGTTTAGTGGTGGACTTGGCAGTGTTATGTTTACAGTGGGATTTGGTAATCTCAGGCTTTTCTAACCTAAATGATTCTGTGATTCTCTGACACCCAAAAATGATGGTGATGCTGACTAGTGGGAGTAACCTGACAATCCTCAGAGACCAACTATAATAATATTTTTAAGTGACTGAAGCTCACAGCTATTTTTATAGATTTCTAAGTTAATAAATACATTTAAGATAAACTATTTGATATAAACAATCGTCTACTATTGTTTGATTAAAAGTGCATTAAGACTACTAGAGATAGAAAAGAAAAACTTCGTAATTGATTATATCATTACACAGAAATTTTAACAATATTTCATAGAATCATAGAGTCACAGAATGGTAGGGGTTGGGCTAGGTGACCTCTAAAGGTCCCTTCCAACCCCTACCATTCTGTGATTTGTTGATCAGGAAATGGTCTGTTTTCCTTTGTTCTCCATTTGAAGTAGCATTTATCAATTTTACCTCACAAATTTCCTTACTTTGCAGATGCTTTTACATAAGAATTTAGAGTTCAGTGGAACACCGATATAAATAAATTTCTGACCTGCACTGTCTGTGTATCCAGTATCTGTGATGTTTTGTTTGTGTTGGCAGTTTGTTACAGGAACATCCAGTATACCTTACGAAGGATTTGCCTCTCTACGGGGGAGCAATGGTCCAAGAAGGTTCTGTGTAGAGAAGTGGGGGAAGATCACCGCTCTTCCAAGGTACTACTATATGTGTATTAATGCTAGAGATACTTCAGAGTATCAGTTACCAGGATAACAGATAAGCTCTTTGAGAAGCATAAACAAGTTTTAACTGTTCATGCAGGTATACAATGCTTTACATTAAAATTTCTTTCCCTGTTTTTCCAATGTCCACCTGAATGAGTTCCTGTGTGACCTACTCTAGGTGGTCCTGCTCTGGCAGTGGGATTGGACTTGATATTATTTTGAGATCCCTTCCAACTCTTAAGATTCTGTGATTTTGTGTTTCTTCCTGGTTCTAAAACTACTGCACTGTTGAAAACGTTCCCATTTCTTCTTCCTGATTTTGAGACATGGGAGGCAACTAATGCAGTTATGGCTAAGCAGCCATAAATATAAACACAAAGGTATTCACTAGACATTCATCTAGTTCTCACTTTTCTGACTGCTGTGTAATCAGTTTTGCTGAATCAAAATAGTGAGATTTCTGTGAGGCACATGTCAGGATGCCAAACTTGTATTGCTGTCTTTTATACAAATAGGTCAGTAGCATGTAAAAGGCCCTGAAAAGATTGATTATTACAGGTTTAGCCTAACTATTGTTATTCCCGATGCCAGTTCTATTTCTTTTACGCTGTGGTGTAGATAACACTAAATTAACAGAGGGACTGTTACTCCCACAATTCACATAGATACTGATAAATTGGTTGCAGATTCATTGCTGTACATTAGAGATACATGCATGTGTTGATTCACGTGCAAATAGTATTTATCTCTGATAGATGGATTTTGACCCTGAGTCACTCTGTTGTACTATTGTAACCAAAATGAAGAGATTAATTGGGCTTTAGGGACCAAGATTTTTTTTTCATGTTGTCATAAAACCAGTGTAGAGGAAGATGAACAGTTAGCACCACTGCGGTTTAAAATGTTGGAATGGAAAAATATTGTCCGGAGGGAAAAAACCCCTTTCTCCTTGAAGACTTGCGAAGTTGTTTGTTAGGGTGAGAAAAGCTTGCATTACCTCAGAAGAAAATGGTCTTAAGGTTTTGTCTTTTTTCAATGACTTGGTTTTCTGAAGTAAGGGATTGCATTTCCAAAATCGTCCTCAAAATTAAGATAAAAATCAGTTCTCTTAGTAAATGTAAACAACATGCTGGCTTGTGATTAAAGAAGTTTGTTATGAATCCCTTGCTAATTACATCGTATATCTTTTATAATTTGTGGGTTTACAGCCCACACAGCATGATCCATAGCCGTAATGAGTGGTTGTCAGCCCCATGGAGCAGAAGCACGTGGTTAGACTGTTTATTGTGTAAGACCTTTCCGCACTATACACTGAACTCAAGGGATCAGTGAATTCCAGGTGCCTATTTCCTGCTGGGTCTAAATCAGTCTCTTTCTTGAAAAAGAAAACCTTTTTTTAAGTACTCTGTGGAAAATGCAATAGTTTAATCAATATCACAGATACTACTTTGTAAGGTTTTTGGAAAGGCAAGCAAGTAGTACAATGAAAGCTTCCCTCCAGGAGCCTTAGAGGGATGATGGATCCTGAAATACAGGGTGAGAAAACTGCCTGTGTGCTATACAGCAAGTACTAGCAGTACACTTCTCGGCATACTGTATTTGGGGAAAGATGTAAAATCCAGTGCTTTTAAAAGTGATTGTATATTTGATGTTGGGACAGTGTTTATAATAATAGTGTGACCTTCTGTACTCTGTATACATTTCAGCCTGATATTTTTGCTGCTATAAGGCTAAAACTGAGTGTTTCAGCTTCAATGAGGGTTTGTAATGGACTCGTACGTTTTTAACATACAAGATCAACCCACTTCCTGTCCCAGCGCTGGAGTCAGGAGCTAGGAGCCACAATTAATGGATTTCCTCCCATGGAAGGCGGTGCTTTCTGGCATAGAGAAAGCTCAGAACAGGTCTGTTGTAGACAGATTTCTGGGAGTGGTTAGGTTAAAGAAGGAGTTGCATTTGCTGTGAGGAGGAAACTTGTTGAGTCCTTCCATTGGCATTATGTTACGTGTTTACACTTAATGTGGATTATACTGATGAAGGGCAGGTCACTGCAGGAAAAGTTTGGTTTTTCCACTGGACTGTAGTTAAAAAACTCTGTGATGTGCTTTATTGCAAAAGAATAAAGCATGTGTAAACAGAACTGTCAAAATACAGAAAGGTTTTCATCCTCTAAAAATCAGTCTAAGTGAAGCTTTGGTACAAAGCTTGAGAGGGGAAAGGATGCCTTGTCCAGCTTCTGTTCACATCATTTCTTCGTCAAGAACCCATTGCATTGTTATGTTATCTGTTTCACTAGAGCAAGCTCATCTACTATTGTGTTTTAGAAACTAGTGTTCTTAGCCTGCCCTGAGGTCACGCAACAATAGCCATATATTCTAAGAGGAAACACCATTATTATCTCTGTTTTCGTTCCTTGGAAGACGTTTTGAGAGCCAGTTCCAAGTGTGTCAAAAAAGTGAGGTAGGTGGACTTTGGAAACAAAGAAATAAACCACATGGTTGTCCTCTTAAGAAAGCAGGGTGGTATGCTACAGGTACATGCATAGTTTTGTGTAATTACAAAAAGTATTGTTCTAAAGCTCATTGGCTTGCAGGGCCACATACATACACAATGTCACTCAGTACAAACATGAACTTCCCAAGAACACGATCTACATGCCAACAAAAAGTAGAAGGAAGAGCATCTGTCTGTTCTTTACTACTGTGGGATTGTTTCCAGTGTATGTAGAGTATTTCTTAATACTTCATCAAATCTAATCCTTATGCATATTCAATGTACTGAAATGCCTTGTGTAAGAGTACAAATACAGTATTAAAGTATCATCATTCAAAACTGCTACTTCTCAGAAGATACATTTAAAACCAAGACTTTGGAACAGATTATTTGATTGTACCATGTATATAATTCTTTTTACTTATACATTTCATGGATAAAATTTATCCCATGCCTTTTGGGCTGCCAGGGTTTTTCTAAAGACTTTTGTAAATGCTTCTTACTGGCTTATTTTAAGCAGAAAAACGTACATTGAACCTCACTGCCTCTGGTCAATTGGAAAACATCATTTGACTGAACAAAGTCTTCTGAAAGAATACTACGTGCCCATCTCTAAGCAAGCACATACCAGTCTGTGTGTTCTCTTTTGAACTTTTAAAATAATACACTTATTCACCTTCTCTTTTCTTTTCCCCTCAGGGCTCACACTTGCTTCAATCGTCTAGACCTTCCCCCTTACCCATCATTCTCTATGCTATATGAAAAACTGTTGACAGCAGTTGAAGAGACAAGTACTTTTGGACTTGAGTGATACACAAACCACAGTGCCCAGCTCGTTGGACTTTTGTGGATCTGTCTTCTCAAGGAATGAATGAACGTTTGTATTGGACTTCCTAGAGAAAAAATTGTTTCATGGTGCAATTCAGATGATGAGGTTCTGTGAAAGAGCTTAGGAAGCAATCACAAAGCATTGTGGTAGTGGCAGAATTCTCTACAGTGAAACTAGAGTGTGCCTGATGTGCAGAGAAAACCAAACCTTGCAATCCATGGTTTTTCAGGTCAGCTAAACTTCTTAAGTTTATGTTCTGAGCAAACAAGAAATATGATCCCATGTTGTGATCAACCTGGCTACTGCAAAACCGACGTTTATCTAAAAGCTGGATTTCATCAAAGTTATTGAATAGAAAATTCAAGACAAAATGTGAAATCATTCAGCCCCTTACCTACACAGTAAATTATCAAAAAAATCATAAACCAGACTTTCTTTTCTTCCTATTCATGAAGGTACATTACTTTATGCTGTATATTACAATAGCATATCCAGTACTTTCTCTACCTAAGACTACAGATGCCTGCATGGTGTATACCATAGAGCTCACGTTCCTGGAGCAGAAGTGAATTGGAAGAAAAGTCAGCAACAAAGGATGTAACAACAATGGCTTGTGTTGTGGAAATGTACTTGCCAGTGGTGTGTGTGACAAAAGATGAGCTGTTATAATGAACCTAATAACTTAATAGGACTGATTTTATGCTTTATACTGCATGGAAGCTATTTTAAGAAGAAACTAGCAATTTATCACAGCATATCAGGAAAAAAAACCCTAACACAGTGACTTCTGTTTATTTTTATAAGTTCATTATATTATGTTTCTTAGAGTGTAAACAGGAAACAAGCAAACTAAAAGGCTGTTTCTTGTCTTGCCACTTTCCATGCTTGAACAGACATTCTGCTAGTGTTTATTCTTTAAGTACTCTCAAGGGGGAAAAAAAAAAACCTTTTATTTTTATAAGAGTAAAAAACTCCCAAAAATATTTTGCACTGAATGTACCAAAGTTGAAGGGACATTATGATCTGAATGAGAGCAAACTGCATCACTATCAAGTATATATAAAAACGCTTAGGAAACAGGCTTTCTTCACGGTGCCATGTCTATAGATATAAGGACTGTGCACATAAGTAATAATTTTGTAATACTGTATGTGATATTGTAATATGCATTTATTTGAAATGCATCTAGATCATTTTTCATGCATTGGATAACTTAATGCAGTGGAGTTTAATACAGAAATTTCATATACTCCCCACAGCTTTTTATATATACAGTACCGTAAAACACTATCTCATTTGGAAACTCATGAGTAACCTACTTCCAGGTGAGCCACTGGTCATAATGGCACTGTCTCATATAGTGAACACCTACAATGTGTAAACTGTCCATAGTGTCTATTCACTGATATATAGTTTTCTTATAAAATGTTATTTGAAAGTTTTTATGGCATATCAAACACTGCATGGACACCAATTTCTTTGTGCTTGATTTTGCTGAAAATCATGAGGCTTGCTCGCATCTATTTCTGGTACTTTCCTCCAGATGGTCTTGTGGAACACTTGTGCAGCTGCGCGCCATTTCTTGTGCAGCTGCTGTCACGCGGCGCATCCACCACGTTTTAAAATTCCAGGAAGTTGCACTTGGACATGGGATGACAAGAACGTGTGATTCTAGCTTTGCACTAGCCCTCTTAATAGCACTGAAACACAGCAAGCCCTGTTCTGTGGGAAAAGTAGCATTTGAAGTAATGCTCTCACTTTGGAGACTCTTGAGAGATCTCAGGGAGGTATCCTGCTTGCTCTTGTGGGAGTGTTTTTTTTTCCAGTGGCGGTGAACATCTGTGGATTTGTCATCAGCAAAGACTGCCACTCCACTCTCTATGTCAGAAGGCAAGCGCAGGTGTGGCGGTGGCTGCAAAGACAGAAAATGTTACCTGTGCAAAGGAAAAGCCAGTTGCAAAATCAGAGTGAGAGCATTCTTTTATTTCAGGAATAATCAAGCTTCTTCTGCATGACATCGGGGACTCACTTAAGTAACATTGGTTTTCTCACACTGCTTCTGGCTAGTAGGAAGTAGCAAAGAAAAAGCCAACTATGTCACTCTATTTTTACACATATATTTATCAGCCTTTGCTAAGACTGCATGTCTCAGGTCCTAATGAACATCTTTTTTTCAGAACATGAACGAGCGGTAGGCAAACTGACTTTTCATCAGATCACAGCATGGCTCATTTTTCATGTGATCCATTCACTGAGTAGCTAAAACTGGCACTCAAAGCCAGGATGCAACTTCTGATTGGTTGAAGTACTGCAGAATTTTGATTTTACAATACTGTGTTATCTGTGGTCTAAAAAGGAGATTTCCCAGGTGGAAACTGTATCTACAAGTTTTGAACCACAAACTCTTTGGAATGAAAAGTTTAAATATTTGGCACAAAGTAAGTTTATACTAGTCTGCCTTTTAAGTTATGCTTTTGTACAGAACGAAAACAATAAATGCATCTTGTAAATTTTTATTTAAATATATCTACTGCACACGTTTGTTCTGGATTTTTGCATGTAAAAAGAATTTAAGTCAGTCATGATTTGGTATTCTGTAAAGATCTGACAGGGTCAGCAGTGGGGCAGCTGGCAGTTAAAAAAAATAGATAAATTCAAAAATGTGGAGTCCTTCTAACATTAAGACTAAGAGAGATTGAGGAGAAACTGTTGCTTTCTCCTTTGCTGCCAACCTTACCTGGGGGACTGTAGAAAAGCAGATGTAGCTACCTGCAGCGCCTCAAGCACTTGGCTGGCTCCTTGTGATGATAAATGCGATGCTCCTGCTCTGGAGAGATTAGCAGGAAGAGAATACAGGAAAGGAAGCCTGAGCTTTCTCAAATACCCACATCTCTGGGCTACTGCTTGGAATATTCTCCCCTCAATGTGGGAAGCTGCACCTGTTAGTGTCCCGACTGAAAGCCTGCTTTCACATCATGACCACAGTGCTTTTGCTTATGATGTGCTGTGGCAGGCACAAGAGTCCAGATAGAGACTGAGAACTGTTTCTGAAAGCCCTGTATCTCCTCAGAGCTTTTCCAGACAGTGCTAAGGAGCTTTACATTTAGAGAGATAAAAAAACTAGGCAGCCTGAAGATGACAAAAGATTCCATTCAGCTACAGTGTGATAACAGCTCATACTAACTTAATCTGCAACATCTCAATTAGAGGGAGTTTGGCTGGAGAGGTCCTCGTAAGAGTTTAAGTGAGGTGTCCGTGTTTCCTGCTCTGCCATGAAGTGGAGTCCTGCCTTTCTAGTCAAAAAGGCAGCTAGCCAGTCCTTGCAGCCTGCCTTGCCAACAGCACAGCACCTGCGAGTGGCCTCTGTCCTCTGCACCCCAGGGCCAGCCAGCATCCCAACCAAGCAGAGGTGTACATTGCTCATTTGGCATTGCTGGCAGTCAGGATAACCTTGATGTTCATAAATACACCTGAAAACCTTGTAATCAATGAAATTATCCAATGTGGCACCTGCTGTAGCAAGTGCTTACCCATGCAAAACCTGCAAGCCAGCAGCAGTTAGGGTTAGCAGTGTTTTCACCCACAGCAGGCAGGAGAGAGCCACCTGCTACCCATGGCACTATCAGCAGCACCTTTCTGGGTAACATGGGAAAGTCACCCCTCCATTCAAAATAAAGTACAATTTAACACAATCCTGCTGAGCAGAAGCAAACCTTTTTCCTGCACCCCCGTCTTACTCATAAATGCTTTTTTTTTGCTTTTAAACATCATTGTCATTACCTTTGTAGTGATCCTACCATAAAATAATGTTAATANACTATCAGCAGCACCTTTCTGGGTAACATGGGAAAGTCACCCCTCCATTCAAAATAAAGTACAATTTAACACAATCCTGCTGAGCAGAAGCAAACCTTTTCCTGCACCCCCGTCTCTTACTCATAAATGGTTTTTTTTTTTGCTTTTAAACATCATTGTCATTACCTTTGTAGTGATCCTACCATGAAAGGGTGTTAATATGGCTTAGAGAGCATCTATAGAGAAATGCATCTGTGTGCAGAGGCTGCTGGGCATCATGTAAACACCATATTGAAGCAGTTAAGCTCAGGTCACACAAGGCATGCTGAATACATGTAATCTTTGGGAAAACTGAAAGTCGAGGCAGCAGCATGCTGGCATGGCATCAGACAAAGTTTCTGGCACAAGATTAACTGGCAGACCATCAGACTGGTAGTTTGCTCAGTTTAAGAGGATAGGAAGGCAAGAGTTTTGTGGGGTTTAATATATTTTCATTTCTTTAGAAAGTGAAAAAAAAGAACCCAAACAAACAAAAAACCCCTTCCTTCTGAAGCATTTGTAATGGTATCATCCAATTTCTAAATGTAATCTCAGCAATATTAATTGCAGATGTTTACTGAATTTCTGTGGTGGTAGCTGCAGAGGTTTATGGAGATACTTGCAGACGCAGTGTCTTGACTGAAGGAATTGCTATTCACAACAGAGAAGTCTGTGTCGGCTGTGTTTGAATAGCAAATGAATAGGTTCATTTCCCATAGCAGAAAGAAAGTTCTTTTCAGAGAGTGAAACTTTTTTATGTGGAGAGTTAAATTGTTCTTGTTAGCACGAACAGAAATTGAGTAAAAGTTTTGTCTCCAGCCGTAAGATTACAGGTTTAACTTTAACGTTAGCCCTAAAGAATTAGTACTCAATCATCACAGCTGTTTCCCCTTCTCATCCTTTCCTCCCTGGGCAAGCAAATGGAACACCAAGCAAAATGTCAGAAATCTAGCTTCTTAAACTGTGTGCGTTTTGGCTCAATTATGCAGTACAAAACACAACTGCAGAAATGTTATGGGTTGGCCAGTTTACCAATTGCCGGTACAAAATACAATTCTATTGATGCAACCACTGGCCGTGTTACACCATAGGTATTTTAAGGTAAGCTCATGATTAATTTGAGAGTTCTTTTTAATACCAGTGATTAGTGACCTTCTGGTCACTGCTTAGGAAGGCCCCTCTTGACTGTAGGTAGAGGATGACAGTCAAAGACTCCTCTGGAATGGTTACAATCCATTGTAGCATCTCTATGTATTCAAAGTGCAATTAAAATATCTCCTGAGGACTATGTGAAATAATGACTCTTAATCACTGATTAGCCCCCTTCTAAGACAATAATTGTAATGTTGAACTTGTTTCCTTTATGTACCAAAATCAGTCAGATTACTTTGCACGATAATAATAAAAACTTTAGCTAGAGAGGTATTCTGACAGACCCGTTAAAGTTATGGTGGATGTAAAAGGGAGATGAGCTGTGCTGCTTTCAATCCTTCATCACTTTGAAAAAATCTCGAATAATGAAAATTGTATTTTGCTTTTTTCAGTTGTTTGTTTTTTAGAACTTTCAGAAACTACTCACACAGCCGCTACTAGAAAAAGCCTCTTCTACTTAGAGGGCTTTTGCTAAGCACTCAGGAGGTATGTTGTTCCACTAATTTAACATAGTTTTGTGCTGACATCAATGTAATCAGCTTTTAAATGTATAGACCTACATAACTCCTTCATTCTGGGCATCCTTCCAGAGGCTGTCCGGCCTCTCCCTTTTAATTGCACATAATCCTACAGTCACTCAGAGACAATTGCTGACCACCTATGCCGGCTCTAGCTATAGTATCAGAGTAAGATTATGCATTGGTTTATTTTTTCATCAAGAATTAAACTGGTCTCCTTTGCAACAAAAGTGGCTGTCTTCAATACAGAGTCAAGAGGATCAGTTGCTCTGACATCTAGATTGTGAGTGGCATAAGAAAGATGGTCGTTAAAGTTTTTTTTGGAAAATAATTGGTTTAAGGATAAACTGTTGTTGTTTTTTTTTTATTTGAGGTTTGCAAAATTAATAACGAAGCAGGGGATTTCTCTTGCCATGTTTTCTATCCCCAAAATTTCTGAGCCCCTGTGGGTTGCTCCAGGCTGTTAGCTGAAAGGGTGAGTAGCTTTTGCAGCATGGCAGATGAGTGCTGATCCAGAAATCACACCAGCAGGTGATTTATCACCTCAGGAAGGCTATGCCTTCCACAGATGGATCTGTCATACAGCCCTGGAACCGGTTTCTTCCAAAAGCTCATTCATATCTGCATTGCCTGCTAATTGCAATGCAAGCAGTTCCTGACATACTCCACTGACTATTCAGCATCTCTCATTTTAAATGAGAATTAGAATTTTTATAGCTAAAAATACTCGTCTAACAGTATAAAGCAAGTCAGTGAAAGATTTTGCTAGACATCATATTTCATTGCTGTGCTGATTGCAGACACTGAAGCTGGGTAATTTAAAAATAGATTACTATACAAATAAGCAAATACATCTCTAAAGCCTCATAAATAATGCTAAGGAAGGAATGTAATTTTAGGTACTGTAATGATAAGATACGGCAGTTCCAGACAGCAGATACGGCATGCAAAGTACAACCACAGAACTCTGCTAGTGAGGACATGACTGAAAGAGTCAGAAAAAGGACAACTCTATGCGCTGAATACATAAAAGGGGATACTTTTTGCTTGAAAATTTGGCTATGATAATGTACCCAGGAAAAATGACTATTAATCCTGAAGAACATTATCATTACTACAACTGTAAGACGTATTTGACCTAATTATTAGGTTTTTAAAATCTAAAGTACACAAGCAGAACACTTATTTCTATGAGTTTTTTTCTTTTTATTTGGACAACTCTCAAGAAGATGAAAGCTTCTAAATAAAATAAGAATGGTATCTGGAAGTCCTCTTTACTCTTACTGTTTGCACAGCTAATTATGTGTTTATTACGAGCCACATGTGGCAAGAGAAATAGCAATACTACTGATGCTGATTTTAATTTTATACGTCATGGGCCAATTCCTTAACATTTACATGTGTGAAAATGTAGTTTGTGTTGGTTGGGTTTTTTTTTCAGAACGTTCCTGTCTGTGTTATGGTTATGTAAGAACCCTTAATTTCCATAAAGAGAGGAACTGATGCAATATTTCTAAAGCTTATTTAAGGCTATTAAAATAGTCTCAATGGTCTAGTTAGCTTTGGCCAAGCTCATGCAAGTCTTGGCTCTATTCATTCTCTAATGACATTATCAGAAAAAAATACTGTGTAAGTGGGTAGGAAGATTTCAGGATCTGATTCTCTACTTAACAGCTGACCTGGCTCTTTAACTAAAAGCCAAGGCTATTGGATGTCAGTGTAAGAGTCTAAAGAAGAACGCCTAAACAAGTTTTCATCTTCAACATTGTAACCAAGGTGGTAAGAGTTTTATATAAATTATGTGTGAAACGAGAAGACAACTAATACTTTGGACCATAGTGGTTCAATAGTTCCATATAGCAGGGAATTTTTCTGCAATGACTCTGCAACACTCAGGAGACTGCTGTTTATTATCAGCATTATGGGGAGAAAGAAGAATTACACTACTATTAAGTACATCAGTCATCTTAGGAGGATGCTTTTTCTTTGTACTCTTGTTTTTTCCTTGGAACGACATAGCCTTGAAAGCATCCACGAGGATTGCTTTTTTTTTTGTATAAGTAACTGAATATTTGTACTTCTAAGGGCTGGTAGAGTATGGAAGGGGAAGACTAGAGAAGAGGTTATGAGGGATGTGGCGTGGAATACTGGTACGCCCAAGTCAGTTGATATTCTTGCCCTTGCTAGGCTAGAGTTTGGGTTGTTCAGCATGTTTGAAGGTGCATATAGTTTCAGAAGTTTTTGTAGTGGGGATGCAGGCATCCAGAATCTAACAGGTAAATAGGTGCATCTCCCTCATTTTTGACAATTGATATAATTTTATAACAAGTTCGTTGTTTTTAAAGAATTTCAGGCACTGAGAATACAGCGTGCATATTTATTTCTAGGCTTTCAGTAGAACATGTATTTTTTAATCCTTTCCATACTTTTCAGTTAAGCGTTCATGAGACTGTATATCAAATACAATACCAAGTTTTTCTATCTTTCTACAAGCCAGTTTAAGTTTCATCTGAATTTGGTGTATGTTTTTCACAGAACACTAAACGGGGAATATGCACTTCAAGCATTAAGATGGTGTATGTCCTTTTCTCCACTTACATTGCATTACATTTCACTTTTTTCTTTGAGGCAGAGACAGCAGACACAAAAATGTGTTGAGTGTGTTACAGAGGCATACAATGTGTTCCGTTGTGCCTGGCTTCAAAGAATGTACTATAATGTTTGACCACTCACAGATTTACATAATTATCTACTCAGTTGAATACACGACTGTTGTGTTGCATTTCCTGATACTGAAGAACATTTTGGGAAAAGATTTTTCTGTGTATAATTTTATTTTCATACTGACCTCTATTTTGTTTAAGACCATGTTTCATCGTGAAATCACTTAATTAAAATAAATATTCGTACAAAATCTGCTTTGGAAATCAACTCTTTTATGGTGCCTCTGAATATATTGTAACATTGCAGCATTCTAGAGGATTCTTTGCAGCATTTTAAGTCTTTAGAGAAATCACATGCATTACCTTCTGGCGGCCTGTGGACTCTGGCACGTTACAAATTGTAATTCTGGAGGTGGAGAAAGTAAGGATTCTGCAGCCGTATGCAACACAACTTGAACTACATACAAAACAAAAGCTATGACAAATTAAACAAAGCACCAGACACTATAGTCACATTGGAGAGGCCCGGGCTTCATGGAAGAGTCTGCTTCTGAATGGAGCATTAAAACTGCCTGGGACATACTTTACAACAGTGGCTGTAACACAGAAAAGCACTGTGTTTTATCAGGGAAATATCTTCAGGGAAAAAACACATTTTTTCTGTCTTATAATAATAGTCAGCGGCTCCCACCAAAGATTTGACTCTACTTTTGTAAATGACAATAGTATTTCCAGTAAGAGATCCTGGGCTTTTTTCAGCGCTTAGGCCTAAGTGTTCTCCCCACCGAAATACAGTCCAAAGAGACCTTTGCTTGAGAATGCTTAAATGACAAGATGTCACTTCTGTGTGTGTCATAAACTCTTTGTAGAAACTAATATTGAAGTGATATTAGTTTTAAACTTTTTCTAGAAAGTAATTATTTTGTTATCTTGCTGCTACCAGAAATGCAACGCAAACAAACCTAAGTCATTGAAGGGAAGCTGCTGTGGGAAGAGGAAAGGTGTTGAGACTTCAGCTTTTTCAGTCTCTGCTGTTTGTTGTCACTCTTGATTTTAGACTCATTAAATGTTATCATCTAGATTGCTGATAAATGTCACCACGTATTGAGCAATTGCTCATTTTTCCTGTCAGTATAAAGTCCTGAGTTTGTATAAAGTCCCTATGACTTTTGAACTGCAGGACACATCCATGCTCAGGTAAGGCCTTGTTTTGCTTATGTTGTTGCATTACTTGAGCAGGTACTGACCTGTAGAATGGCTATGCCACAAAGAGGCTTAACAACATGATGGGGTTACTCTTTTGCCTCATGTTTTTTGAGGCCTTTTTCAGTGCTACAGAGCAGGGTCTTGCCTTGTCGATGTCTTGTCAAAGAAGTTACCACTAATGAGTTGGAGATGGAGACTCAGTCATTCTCAGCTTCCATCTACGTGACTTGTGATGTGTGCTTTTCCCCTACTCTAGTGATGGAGCTATCTTCTGAGCAGGGTAAGCTGCTGTCTATTAGTCCAAACTACGTCATCCCCATGATGGGTGTGAGCTGATATCAGCATGTCTTGAAGGAACTGAGCTTCTTCTGCCAGGTTAGCTTCCTGCAACCGATCAATGTCAGCTATACTTCACAGCTTTGCCAATTGGAGAAATGATCAAGAAAGAGTTATTTTCGTTAAAGTCTCTAAAGCCAGCTTTGTCATGAATAGATAACTAAGGAAAGCAACAGAAACTGCTAAAATGGGAATTATGAAGCTAATACCATTGAAGTAATTAAAAATAGCAGTTAACGACCAAAGGTACGCATTACTAATAAGCGTGGTTCACGATGCTGTACTGTTGTGACCTTCGGCCTACCATTCCCCCTTCTCCACCCTTTGTTTGTCATTCTCAGTAGTGGTGTATCTAAGTAAAATTCCAAAGTCCTCAGGGTGGAGTCTTGTCAATTATACCCTTCTGTAAGTTCCATAGATGTTTCTACGGCATTATATAAATAGACAACCAAGACTACCATAACATGCATGTCACAAAGCATTTTTAGCATTTATTTAGTTTTCAGAACTCAGGAGAGTAGAGCAAGTCCTGGCCTTGAAAAGGATCAGTAAAGACACACAAGCAGCTAAGGAGACAAACATAAACACTGTCATTTACTTCTTGGCATCACGTGTTACAATAACCTAAAACATCTTAATTGTAGTCATTATTTAACTCTGTGGCTCATTCGGTATGTTCGGAACGCTTGCTTGCTTTTCATACTGCACATAGAATACTTCTTGACACAACCAATCTTTTCTACATGTTGTATTTTTATTTAGCAGATGTATTTGAAGTCACGTTATAATGACGAATGAGTATGCTCTGGAACTGCAGAGATGGTGGAACAACATGGAAGAGAGTAAAGGTTTTGGAGAGGTGTTGGTTAAAAATATTCACAACTCAGAATGCTAAAAATCTAGATGGAAGGTCAAGCAAGCACGAATTACACTTGAAAAGTAGCTCTTGTTCTTAAGTATATCTTATTGTGCCAGCAGCATGGTATAGCATATTCCAAAGTCTTCAAGAATACTATGTTTTCTCAAACTGCACGTCTTGTCTTCACATGTATTATTTTAACTAATCTTTAAGTAAGCATTGCTGTGACAGCATGACTTAGGTACAGTACTCATCATGCACATAGCAATTACCCATTTCAACGGCAGTGCCATGGCACAAACAAAACTAACCCAGCAACTCTAATGGTGCATTGCTGAAATTAAGTTTATAACTCTTGAATTCATATCCTACATTACTATTACAGCCTTTATGGCAAATCTCTTATAAAACATGTTTGCAAATTTCTAGGGCAGCTGGTTGGATTGCTTTACGGAGGAAATAAATTTGACAGACAAATTGCAGCTATTTTAGAACTCTTTCTAATTCCATCTTGATTTCTAAAGAATGCTTTAGGCTATTTTACATCCTCAAAAAAAATGGTCTTTGAAACCACAAGTTAAAGTCTTTTAACTTTTTGGGCATGAGGCAGAGTTGGAAGGGACCTTTAGAGGTCATCTAGTCCAACCCCTCTGCAGAAGCAGGTTCATCTAGATCAGGTCACATAGGAACGTGTCCAGGTGGGTCTTGAAGACCTCCAAAGAAGGAGACATATATGCATTAGAAGCAGTTGGTCCAACAGGCTCTACGTGAGATGTGTAGTTTTACAAAAGTAGTAAAAAAAAAGCAAGTTCTGTTCCCGTTTGAGCACGCGCGTGCAAATGCCAGTGAGAACCGGCGTACCAGTTTCTGTTTGTAACTGGGGCTAAGCCAGTAGCATGGCTTCTTGAGACTTTGCAGGTGGTATCGTAAACTTGGCATAAAAGGTAAGCACACACGGCTGCGTTATTGTTACACCCCCAGCCATGCATTGGACTAGAAGGCATTATCGGCGCATCGCTCCCACACGGCTGCCTTTCCCTGCCCAGCGCTACGTAAAGGCGGGCAAACACAACGGTTGTCCCGCAGCTGCGGGGCGGGGACGCGGGCACGGCACGGCACGGCACGGCACGGCACGGCACGGCACGGCACGGCACGGCACGGCACGGCACGGCACGGCACGGCACGGCACGGCACGGCACGGCAGCCTGTGGGCGGAGCGGAGGGAGCGCTTCTGCAGCGGGGGAGCGCCCCACCAATTGGCGAGCAGGCGGCGCGCCCCGCTGGGCGCGGATTGGCTGTCTGCGGCCGGCGTGGGCGGCGCGGCCGGGGCAGCCGCAGCTGCCGAGCTGCGCTTTTCAAACGCCGTGCGGGCGCGGCGCTGGGGGTTGGCGCGGGGGGGCACGTTGTGCCGCCCGCGGTGCCGCGAGGGGCTTCCGGGAGGAGCGGGCGCGGTGCCGAGCTGCGGCCGCGCGCATCGGGTGGCGCGGTGCCGCGGCCCGCGGACGCCTCGGGCTGGGTCGTGGCCACGTGTCGGCAGCGGGCGGCTCCCGGTGAGTGTGTTTGAGCGGCGGGCGAAGGGAGGGAGCGGGCGGAGAACGGGGAGCCCCAGCACGGAGCCAGGGGCTGCAGCGTTCTGAGAAGTAGGCAAACGAAGGGAGGGAAGCCTGTACGTTTCTGCGAGGTCTTCGTTTGCAGTGGCTGTTATTCACGGCTTTTTCTTTTTCGGTGTAACAACACAGACGCCGCTTTTTGATTCTAGACATAGCCCCGATGCGTTAGAATTTGTGCTTTTTTATTCCTTAGCCAGCTCGATTCGCAACTCGGATCTCTTTCTCCCGAGTAGACCGATGATGCGCTTGTTTGCACGTTCCTGCTGCGAATTCGTGTTTCCCTTCGTTCTGCACGATAGCGAGCTAAAAAGGGAANGGCACGGCACGGCACGGCACGGCACGGCACGGCACGGCACGGCACGGCACGGCACGGCACGGCACGGCACGGCACGGCAGCCTGTGGGCGGAGCGGAGGGAGCGCTTCTGCAGCGGGGGAGCGCCCCACCAATTGGCGAGCAGGCGGCGCGCCCCGCTGGGCGCGGATTGGCTGTCTGCGGCCGGCGTGGGCGGCGCGGCCGGGGCAGCCGCAGCTGCCGAGCTGCGCTTTTCAAACGCCGTGCGGGCGCGGCGCTGGGGGTTGGCGCGGGGGGGCACGTTGTGCCGCCCGCGGTGCCGCGAGGGGCTTCCGGGAGGAGCGGGCGNCGTTTGCAGTGGCTGTTATTCAGGGCTTTTTCTTTTTCGGTGTAACAACACAGACGCCGCTTTTTGATTCTAGACATAGCCCCGATGCGTTAGAATTTGTGCTTTTTTATTCCTTAGCCAGCTCGATTCGCAACTCGGATCTCTTTCTCCCGAGTAGACCGATGATGCGCTTGTTTGCACGTTCCTGCTGCGAATTCGTGTTTCCCTTCGTTCTGCACGATAGCGAGCTAAAAAGGGAACGTCTGGTGTCTTGCCAGAGAGACGAAGTGAATTCAGCGTGGGATGGGAGTTCCTCTCAGTGGTTTAAAAACACCTCTTAACTCTTTACGAGCAGTGGTAGAAAATGAAAGCTTACGCAATGTATTTGACAACAGTAAGCTCTTAATCAGTTGGGTCGGCTGTCTAACGCAAAGAAATCGTTCTGTGCTGAAATACAGCAGAAGCAAGGTTAGCTGTTGGGGTTCTATTCACTAAATACAGCTCTAAGGACAGTCAGGTAAAGTTTCAGACACCTGAATCGATTCCTCAAATAATAAGCTGCTATATAATGGGAGGGGGAAAGGAATGAGTGTTTCTTACAAACAAGGTGTGATTCAAAGACTTGTGTGTCAGATTGTATTGTGACCCCTTGATAAGTTTTAAAGAAGATATTTCATGCTTTTCTAACGTTACTCTGAAGATACTCTTCGGCTGTGTAGTATTTTTGTTCTTGCTAAACCATGATTTGTGGTTTAATTCCAAAGTATTTCCTATACGAAAATAAATGAAAGTAATTCCTATATGAATATCCAAGAGCTGGTAATTTGACTGGTGGGTACTGGATTGTGTTTCAGTCATAACTAGTTCGAGTGCTCCCCCAGAAGTTTCTGATGGTACACTTCTGTCATTTGAAAACTAAAAGTGGAGTTCTGTAAGTATAACTCTATATGTGAACTCTAATTTGCCCTGTGATTATTTTTTTTCTTCAATGTAAACCTATTCTTTAACTTGAAAGAAGCCATCAATTAAGACTCGTGTTATCCTTCAGTAACCTTTTTCTGCTTTGCTTTTTGCATTTCCCCTGAAGACATGCTTCAGGACTATAAATGTGAACGCTCAGCTCCAGTATCTTTACTGTTTGTTAGGGTTTTTTTTAACAGTAGTAGAAATAATGTGAGTGGGTGTATCTTCATAATGTGCCATGCTACTGGTTTATTAAGGTAACTTAATCAGGATAGCTGCATTGTTTTATTCCAAATTACCTAAATTTCCAAAGAGGATGTTGTCCATTCAGGCTGCTTTCTGACAGTTAATCTATCATTAGCATGAAGCTCAGGTGAGCTATGAGTGAGTTTAATAAGAAATGTGGATATCCCACTGGAAAAACTTTTTTTGTCTTGTGTGATTAGCTATTTCTTCTGTGTTGCAGACAGAAAACAGGAAGGACTTTTGGTTAAGTCTCCTAGGGATGCCAGTTTCAATTATAAAAGGAATAGCTGGTACTTACTCATACTCCAAAGAATAGTTAAAGCTTATTTTCAGAGAGCTAAAAATGTAAAAATAGTCTATTACTAGTTAAGTAGTTACTAGCATTTTTACTAGAACTGAAGCTTATCCGTAGTGTCTTACGGGTATGCTCCAGGGAGCAAAACCACCAACTTTATATCCTATTTCAAAGTTATTAAATTAAAAAAGGAAAAGTTTTCAATTAATTTCCTTAGCATGTCTTGATTGGTGTTCCTCTCAGGTTCTGATCTTTGCAGTGTGTAAATGCATTGTTTCCAAGTCACTACTGAACAAACCGAAGGCTATTCAGGTCCGACAGACCTAAACTCTGATATTTGTGTACTTTCCTCTGCTGTAATGATGGAATTTCCATAACTTTGAATTGTTGTAACAGGTGACTGGTAGAAGAGAGAGGCCTTTTCCTGACTATGGCGAGGAGAAAGTTTGACAATAAAAGCCTTTCTGGCTTGTTAGCCACGTCTCTGCAGACACAAATCAAGACGGATAGTTTCCACAATTCTTACATGCTTGACTCGAAAGAGCTGGGAAGGTAAGATTATTCCTACTTATTTTATTTTCGTAAGAGGAATTTTTGCCTTGAGTATTCTTTGTGCAGTGGGAGAGCTCTTCTGGCAAACTTTCATGGTAGTAGATGGGGAATGAAGTATACCTCTCTCCTTCCCACCCCTTTCTTTACAGTATCCACTGAGTTCTCTAGGGGCCAGAAAAAGGTACAGTGAGACATAAATTGCCAGCCTTTTCCAAGCCAGAGAGATTTAGCTGGTTTTCATAGGGATTCATAGATCTGGGATTATGTTCCTTTTCTTCCGTTTCCTCTGTCTAGTCACACATCACATTCTAGGTACATAAACTAAAGAAGAGATGACATAGGGTAACACGGCAAGACAAAGAATGGGGATTTTTAATTGGTTGTTCTGTTGGATTGGTTGAGTTTTTGGAGGCTAAAAAACATTTTTTCTTTCCCTCTCTCACTATCAAGCCATCTAAGTTTCTACCAACCTGCTGTTTCAGAGTAGTTTTGCAGCTTGCTACCCTTGCTCACGTTTGCAGCAATAAAATAGGAAATAAGAAAAAGAAACGCCTTGGTATTTATGCTACTCTTTCAGATATCTGAGTTAATGCTTTTTTTGAAATCACTGGATTAATTCATACATTGAAATTATTTAGTGAATTGGCTGTAAAGCCGTGGTCTTGTCTCCAAGCTCCTTGAAGAGAAGTGTGGGTCAGTCTCACAGTGTAGTTGCTTTGCTACAAAGCAGTCCTTTGCACCTGCAACTTGATTTCTCAGCAGATACTGTTCTACGTGTGATTGTGTAAGGTCTTTAGCCTTCATTGTTCTCTTAGGGTTTGTTGGGTGTTTTTTTTTTTGTCCTAGCATGTACTAGTTATGCTTTTATAAAAGTGCACATTGCACCCCATAGCTTTCTTCTTTTCTTACCCCCTTTGTCAGCTCTGCTTTGAATTCTAGGCTCTACAGAAGCAGTGTATGTGCACCATCCCCTAGAACTCCGTTGTTCTTAAAATGCAGGATTTTCTGATTATATCTACCTGTGAGAAGTGTAGATTTTGTGTGCATTCCAGAACAGTCTTTAATACTTTCAGTATATGCAAAACCATGCATAATGAGAAGTGCCAAAATGCAAAGAAACAGAAGCAGAGTAGTATGTTTTCCAAAAATGCTTTTTACTTCATGTTTTAAGTGTTTATGACACTTTAAGCGATGTAAAATCCACCTGTCTTTGTAGCTTCTCAGAGTTTTAATATGCTTTTCTTTTTACTTGCAACTTTCTTCTTCCTCTTCAGGTTACTTAGTAAATGGTTCTTTTGTTCTTCTCTGCTTAAGCTCTCCAAGTCCCATTTCTTCCTCCCACACCCTTATCTTTTAGGTCTTTTGGTATTAAAGCCACTGACTCATGAAGCAGGTAGGTTCTGTTTAGTGGGTTAAGTAGCTTTTTCTTCAGTATGTGGATCACTCGGTTTCTTTTGAAGTACTTGAATTTCTGTGCTTTATAACTTGGTATATGAAAACAACTTGATGATCTTAAAGGTCTTTTCCGACCGTAACAATTCTATGAAGTTGTATTTATCTCATAAAACGGACTAGAACGTGTGATAGTCAGGCAGTTGGTTTGCAGACAAGAAGTGAGAACCACTTGGCTTGTTTCAGTGCAATATTTCATATCTGACTTCTTTTTTCCCCATTTCTGGGGAAATTTAACTTCTCTAAAGCAATTTGTTGTCTTAATTGGCACATCATAAATACAGTATAAACTGGTGGAAATTCTTATGCTGTCCATCTGGAGACCCTTCAAAGCTGTTACACGAGCAGCAATGAGAAGGAAGATGTGCAAAAGCTATCAGGGAAGATCTTTCTGTTCTCATGAAACTCAACCAGTAGTTCCTATTTTTTTTTGGTTTTTTTTTATTTTAGAGACTTTTGTGGTTGACAGAGTAATAGGATGTTAAAATGAGAACGTAAGCTGTGGGGGAGTATCTTTAACTTTGGTATGTTATGAAATTCAGCTCAGTAACTTAAAATGCTCTGAAATAATAAGCTGGTTTAACAATGGGGAAAGGACTTGGCCGTTTCAGGCTTACAAATAGTTGCTAAAGTGAAGAGTGTTCATGTATCATATAACACAGTTTTATAACTGTAAATAACTGACCTCATAAATGATTTTTTCTTTTGTTTTTACTCTTTTTAAAATGTAGTGCTTTTTTAAAAAAAAAAAGGGAAAAAAATCCTACAACTAATTGGTGTTGAAATGATGACAGAAGCTGTTCTGTTGAATTTGTTTCTAAGTGCTAGCAGTATAGCTTAAGGTCAACTTCGCATGTTTAATTTAGTAAGATTTGTACAAACTGTATTTAACATACGATGATTTGCAAATGTAAATCTGATTTTTTTCATGAGATTCTCATAGCATTTTTGATTCAAATACTGAGGTCTTAGGATTAGTTTTTTAAAAAAAACTATTTTTTTTCAGATGTTCCTTTTAGGCATTGAAGGTTGGGTTGTTTTGGGTTTTTTTCACCAGAAGAAATGCAAAGCCTGCGGGGTCGCATAATCCTTTCTACTAAAGAAGCTAATTTAGTTTCAAAAGCACAGCTGAGGAAGCTCTTACTGAACTTCTTCCTTAAGTTTGTTCTTAATATGTTGTGGTAACAAAAAATGCACATGAAAAATAGTGTTTTCTTGAAGACATAAGTGTAGATTCTTGTTCTTTGTAGGCAGTTTTACAACAATTTATTTTAGCCCTTTAAGCTGTTTTTCTTAAAATCATGTTTCTTGTATCACACGTCACAAGTATGCGAGTAGGCATTTCTGGGAATGCAAAACTTGTGATTATAAAACTTTGTTTTTTCAGGAGTTTATAATTTGGCTTTTAAAACTGCATTTTTTTTTTTCTTCTGATTTTTTTAAAAGGTCAACTTTGTGTTTTAACTACAGCGTGTGGTTTTCTTTTAAAAACATGTATTTGCCAAAATACATTTTTTGTTTCCATACCTAAACAGTCGGCCAGGAAATAAGGCAGCACATTTTGTCCAACTGTAATTGAAGAAGAGAATGCAAAGTAGTGGGTGTTTTTCTGTTAAGATGTTTTTAAACATTTTGCAGATACCTGGGCTCTTTTTAGCATTGCTACGTGATTTGTGGAGGGAAATTCTCTTTGACTGTAAAATTTACTGCACTGAAGACCTTCCCCCTACCACCTCAGCATAGAAACATGCTTTATTTTCTGTGTTTGTTTTCTGTATTTCACAGAGTATTTTGTTTATTACAGTCTCATGTAGGTGCTGTAATGTGCCTGATTTTTTTTTTAATGTGTTTCTTTTTACTATATTATCAACATAAACAAAGCCCTGAGCAGCCTGCTAGGATATCATAGCCAGCCCTGCTTTAAGTGGAAAATTTCGCTAGAGGCTTCTAGGAGTCCCTTCAGACCTGAGTTACTGTGTGATCCTAGAGTGAGAATGTCCATGTAACCTTACGCTCTGATTCAATGCTTAGCCATTCTGCTTAGAGAGAATTGTATGAGGTCTCACCGAAGCTTCATCTAGCGTAATATCCTTTTGCTTACAGTGGCTGAAAGTGAACGTTCAGGGAATAGCATAAGAACAGGCCATGCATGGCATTCCCCTGATACTTTTTCTTCTAGGTTCCAGTAATTTGCCATGCCTTTTTATTTCTAACGGTGATATATGTACTTTTTTATGTCTTAGGTCTTAATGTTTTACCTTTCCTTTTGTAGAGGAAGATGTGGTGTGGTTAGAAAATGCATAGCAAAATCCACAGGCCAAGAATATGCAGCTAAATTTTTAAAGAAAAGAAGAAGAGGTCAAGACTGCAAAGCAGAGATTCTCCACGAAGTTGCTGTACTTGAGTTAATGAAATCTAATCCTCGCATAGTTAATCTCCATGAAGTGTATGAAACAGCAAATGAAATCATCTTAGTGTTGGAATAGTAAGTATGCCTTCATCACATGTTTCGTGTTTGTAGTTACAAACAATATGCTCATATTTTTGGATGAGTTCCCTGAACACCTAGAAGAATCCCAAGAGTACATTATATACGTTATGCTAGTATCTCATGATGATATACTCTGTAAAGTCTAGGGACTTTTTCGATGTGATTTATTTTCCTGTGACTGCAAGAGTTGAATCAGTTTCTGTTAACACACATACAAAACCAAACCTTCACATTGTTGCAGCCACAGCTAATGAGTCAAGCAACATAGAATAAAGCTTAAAACATACCAAAACCTACAGTAGTAGCTCTGTACTCAAAAGAAATGGACTGAGATTTTTTTTTTTTTTTAGAAAAAACTGTCAAAACACAAAGAGTTTCTTCTTTCACTTCACTACATAACTCAGTTTCGTAGGTAACTTCACTCAATTTCAAATTGAAATTTTTTTTTTGTGCTTTTAAATACTGTGTCAAGAAGGTAATTTTGATTAAAACTTGCCTGTTCAATTTGAGCAGATTATTTCTTCTGCTTGTTGGATTTCTGTAAAAAAGCTCCCATGAACTTTCAGCTCAGCCTAACGTAATGTAAAACCTAAGTACAAACTCTACGGTGTATTTTTTTTCTTGTCCTTAAATAATCTTTCCTGTAAGCTGACCAGAAAGAATGCTCTTGAATCCCTCAAGGTACATAGTGCTTTGATGCACCTTAAATCATACCAGAAAAAAAAAGTAGCCACTGATACCCAGTACCCAGATTTCAGAGAAGCCAAGTGTGTCTATATTACATGAACCTCAGTTACAGCTTGATGCATTTCCGTGACTGAAAACTTGCAATTCTATTGCAGGTTCAGAGCTTTGAAATCTAATGTTTCTGTTGTTTTAAAACTGTTTGGCTTTTGGAGCGCTTTCCTCCAAAATTCTTTTATCTTTTTAGATGTCCCTGTGGCTTCTCCTTGGGTCTGAAAACAAGTCTAATTTGGGAATTCACTTTGAATTTGAATTACCTGTCAACTTTGTATGTGTAAACTTTTTTTTTTGAATGTAAGAATGAAAAACGCAGTTTGTCAAATGAATTCAGAATGTATCTCTCTAGTATTTGTGCATGTGCAAAGTATTAGAAGAGCTTTTAGTGGTGGTCTGCACACACCATGATAAATTCCTTCAAATTTTTCAGAGAATGTAGCCAGATAATCGAGCTTTTCTTCCTGAAAGTAGATTAATCTTAACATATTCTTTGTTGATCTGGGAAGGCTAAAATATTAAACAGCATAGAAGATGAAATCCAAATGACAAGTTTTGAACTTCCTGTCAAGAGCGAGTACAAGTTCACATAAAAGCTCCACTGATTTTACTGCTTCTGTTTCGACTCGGCTAACTCTGTCTTGCTTTTTAAAGCTCTGTAATGAAGCAGCTTTCTCGAACTATGTCGATGTTAATGGTCTGCTTTGTAGTAGTGTTCAAAAGTCCTGCAGTAACTGTTCCTAGTTTGATAGGGCGAAGCGGAGGGCTGAGTATGCTTTTAAGTTATGGCCTCCTATAGCAGATCATACTGATTTTTTTGTTTGTATCTCATTACCAGAATTCTGAAAAGCAGTACTTTAAAAGAACTGCAAGAAATAAATCAATTACTCATGAAATAGTTTATAGGCATTTTTCATTCAGCTCTGTTTTTCTTCCTACTTACGATCCTTGCTGTTTTTGGACTGCATGGGTGCATGTTTTTGGAAGATATAGTTGTAAGAATCAGTTTGTGCAGATGCACATTTTCTAAACAAAGGAGAGAAATGGATGTTAATTCTTAATAAGGCCAACTTTGTAGAGGGAATAATTGTGACTATATCTTCAAAAGCCCCACGGCAGAGGTTCTTATTCTTCAAATCTGAAGGTCAAAGGTAACTGGAGAGAAAGTTATTCAAGAAGAAACCTAGCAGCTGTACTAATTAGTTTTACAACTCTTACCAGACAGCTGTACTAATTTTCAAATCTCTCTAGTTCTGTTCACTGAAGAACTAAGAAAGGCCCTACAGAAGACAGTTCAGTGGTCTAATCTGCTGCCATTTCCAGCAGTGATCTGTACAGAGATGCTGTCCGGAAAGAGCTAAGGAGTGTACGAGCCTGTCCATTTTTTCCTGTGCAGTCTCTTTGCACTGTCCCAGCAACCAGAGATATTTTACTGAGGATACTGCCTCATCCTTTTAGAATCTTTTTATGGACTTATAGTTTGTGAATCTGTCCTGTGCTGCTTTTTTTAAACCTGGTGATACAGAGTCCTTCAGTGGTAATAAATTCCAGATCTTCATTACCTACCATGTGAAGAAATATTCTTTTATCTGTTTTACGCTAATGAACTAGTTTCATCAGATGCCTTGTAATTCTCATATTGTGAAATTTTGTGAATGTTCTTTGGTCACCTCTACACCAGCTTTAGTTTTTATGTAAATCTCATTTGGAGACTCTCCCATAATCTTCTATGCAAACTGAAGAGTCAGTGCCTCTCTGGTTTCATCTTCTAAAGCTATTGTCCTCTTACGCACCTTTCTCTGCATCTTCACTAATCTTATGTGCTTTTTGGAGATACAGAAACCATAACTATGTACTGACCATTGTTTTGCTGTGTGTTGCTCCCAGTAGCCCTCTTGATGATAGCCATGTATGTTAGCTTTTGTTTTGTCTGCTCCACACTTTGGTCCCATTAAAGAGCTTCTCAATTAGAATTTCTTGAGCTGTACGTGCCAGTTCAAAGTTTGGCATCATGTAGGATTCTATGGGGTTATTTTTCTGAAGATATCTTATGCTTATATATGCCAGAGATCATGTGGTACTCTTGTACTTGCTCTCTCAGTTGATGCTGAACTTGCTTCTTAATGTTTCCTTGAACTGGGGAGCCAAAAACAGGATGTGGCATTCTAGCTGTGGTCTAGTGTTGCTGGGTAGAGTCACTTGCTTTAGGCTACGGGCTGTGCTCCTGTTACTACAGTCTGTGGTGCTGCTGACCTCCCCTTTGCTGCATTCTGCTCGCTATCAGTCAGGACTCTTTCCTCCTTTTCTGCAGAGTTGTCTGGCTTTTTACCTGTCTGGGTGTCCACCCATCCAAACCATAATGTTGTAACTTGGATACAATAATACTGTAGGTCACAGCATTGAAAACCTTGTTAAAGTTGAAGTAAATGACAGTCTCCACTGCTCTTCCCCTCATCTGCCTTTCGTCATCAAGGCAAATAGAGGAGGCATAACTGACACCTCACATAGCTCCAGTAGGTTAGGGACTGTTTATCCATGTTGTCCATCATCTAACTTTTTTTTTCTTTACAGGCTCTGTCATTTTGTTAATGATGAAACTCAGGCTTACTGATCTGTAACTTTGAGGTAGCCCTTTATCCTGAAGAAAAACTTCAGGTAGTTAGAGTAGGCCGAATAATGACTTCAAACCCAGCCTGAAATGGAACAGCTGACACTGCAGCGAAGTGTAGAACTAATAAACTGCATGCAACACGGTTATTTCCATGCTTCCTTTACATTGTACTAATAGTAGGGTTTTGTGTAAGTAAACAACAGCCTTTTCCTAAGGAAGATATTTTTGAGATGTTGTGTCAAACCATGAAGCTTGTCAATTGGATCTTTGTTGTTAGTGTGGAAGTGGTAGATTTCAAAGTGTCAAAGCTGAGTCTTTGGGTAATCTGTGTCTGCTAGAGTTATGGAAGAGACTGCGCACTAACTGACTGGGCAACTACACATGTAATCATCAGCATGCTAGATTTTCTTCCTGGTACCTCTCTGGTATTAGTCTTCTGTCAGATTGGTAGGACCTAGCTGTTTCCCCTTGCTTTAGAAATAATGATCAGCAACTGCAACTGTTCATTGCATCGTTGTTCTTACATTTACATCGCAGCCATATCATGTAGAAAAAAAGTGCAATTTTTTTTTTTGCTTCCAAACTCAGAAGAGGAAATACTGCTGGGCTTTCTTTGAGTTATTTACAGAACTAGTGTAGTGGGAAAAATTTTAGATTTGAGTTGAAAAGAAAGACTTCTTTTGTTACAGGATGATGATAGAGCTCATCTTCCTGAAGGCATCATCACACTTTATAATGGGAAAGCATACTTGAGGGCACCAGAGCATTCTGAAGTTGTCAGCCATAAAATTCCATTTTGCTGTCTCAACTGCTGTTACAAGCTATGAGGGATGAAAAAGCATCATCAAATTTTATTTTTTTCATTTATTAGTGATTCTATGATTTTTCTTGGCATAATTGTATGGGAGGGGGAAGGGGAGGGAAGGTAATAGTAACAATATTCTCAGATTTTTTTGAGAATATGAACGTTACATAAATATCTACTATATATAAATTCTTTTGTCACTTAAAACTTGAAAATACAAATGTAATGTGTGAGTGTTCCTGAATGTATTTCAGTGCTGCTGGAGGAGAAATATTTGACCTGTGTGTCCCAGATCTGGATGACAGAATTAGTGAAAGAGATATCGTAAGACTTATAAGACAGATACTTGAAGGACTTTGCTGCTTGCATGAAAACAACATTGTTCATCTTGATTTGAAGGTAAGACTTTTTCATAATAACATTAAATTGACGATGATCAGAGTCATTTGTTAAATACATTAAAAAGATGAGAACAAAAAGGAGTTTTTAGGGTAAATACTTCCTAAAAGTAAGATGTAACAATAAGTATTGTGTAATAGAAACCTAACCTAATGTATTAAATGACTTTTTTCATCTTGTATTTTAGTGATGATTAAATCTTTTCTATTCTAGCCTCAAAATATTTTGTTAAGCAGCAGCAATCCTCTTGGTGATGTAAAAATTGTGGATTTTGGTATGTCTCGGAAGCTTGACCATTCTAGTGAACTGCGGCAGATCATGGGAACAACAGAGTATCTAGGTATGGAAGAGTTGCTTCACAACTGATGTGTGGTTTTGAGGAAAGAGAAACAGTTCATGTAATGTGCTTGTCAGTTTGAGTCATGACTGGAAGGACAACAGGACAAGGCAGCATGTTTCAAGGTTTTGTTTTTTTTTTTTTAACAGTAGTCGACAAATATTTGCAACAAAAAAATCCCACACTATGTCACAAAATGCATCTTTATTTCATGCTGTAGCATTTGCTGTGATGCAGACTGTTAAATCAACAGAAATTTTGGCTGTTGAATTATTTTTAGTGTTGAAGAAATGTTCCATAAATTAGGAATGCAGTCCACTATGATGGCTTCATGAGGTTAAAATATTCCTTTGAAAGGGAGAGATTGTCACGAGCACTTGGCTTTCTCTGAGAGGCAGATTTCTTTAATGATTTACTTACAGTTAATTTCAAGAGCACGTCAATCTGTAGTGAATAACATAGTCTCTAGCATATGCTAACAGCCATAGATCCTAAAGTTGTCTTGGACATCTGGCTTTGCAGTGCTAACATGTTGAAGGCTTTGTGCAGTTGCTTTAAAGCTATATATGTGACAAACTCTTAGAAGAATATTTTCTGTGCATGCATCCGATTAGAAAATATCTTGGGAGTTGGGTAGAATAGGCTTCAGGACATATAGTACCGTTTTAATATGAATCAATTAAACATCAGCGTCTAATCAAATAGAAATAACTTTTTTGTACCCTCGTGGCTTAAATAATAAACCTGCTTATTGAAATGGTATATGTAGTATATCATAATAATGGTTGGCAAAAAACTGCCAGAAATGTATTAATCAAGTGGTTTTAAATCAGACACTACATCTGTTAATGTTTTTCTTCTTATCATCTCTTCCTTTAGCTCCAGAAGTCTTGAACTATGAACCTATTACCACAGCTACAGATATGTGGTAGGTTATATATGGTAATTAATTTTATTGATTGTAGATATGATAGCTTAACAATCTAGAGCCCAGATCCCTGGTTCTGCAGTTTTGTCTAGCTTCCACAAATACCTTTCTGTTATGGGCTGACCAAAATAAACAGCCGGAATGGCTCCCTCAGGGTATAACTCCGGGCTCACAGGAATTACTGTATATGGGTCTGTTGCACACCTAGTAGGGAACGTAGGGGACTTCTGAGCATGTAGGGTATATATGTGTTTGACCTAAGGGAACAATAATAGTGATTGGAGAGCATACTTTTGAGAGTTAGTTGTGCGTGGATGACATGCTTCTGGTATTACCTACTCTTAGATGCCACTCCCTCCCACTTTTGTATCACTAAATAATTTTATTATGCAAATAATGTGTAGTATTTTGTTTTTAGAGTAACATCTGCAGAATGAGTCATAAAAAATGGGTGCCTTAGACTTCATAAAGTTGTGGATTAGTTTCTCTGTAGCCTATTAATTTCATGAGCTATTTTAGTGTAAAGACTAGCTTTGAGAGGTTTTCTTAAAATCAGAAAATTCTAGTATGCTCTTTTTGAGCATCTAAATAACTGAAATTTAGTTATAAAAGTTGCTGTCATCGAATTATTTCTTTGAAATTCTGAATTCACAATAGGAATTAAATCTGTTCTTGAATGTTATTTTTAAACACTTAACTATTTGTCCGCCTTTGTGAGAAGGCATAAAAACAAACTATTGGTACACTACTCAATGACAAACACAGTAGGTGCATGTTTCCAGACTGTAGTGAGTACTAAAGTTTGATCTGTCAGATCACAAACCATTTTTATTACACATCAACAAATCATCTAAGATATGTAATATATCATCTGATGTGTGGTGGTCATCTTCTCGATTTTAGGGAAAAACACTAAGAGAGAATATTCTAAGACAACTTGGTTGTCGATGGTACAGAAAGGTTGACTAGAACTCAAATCTTGGGTAGAATTCATCCAGAATTGTAGTGGAAGATGGGTTTTATTTATATGCAAATTAGAAAGTCAATATTTCTGAAGTTCTATCATCTAGAATTGCCCTATGTCCAAGAATGGGCTCTGTAAATGTGATAAATTTCTTTTTCCTAATAATCTAAATGGGGACAAAAAGGGTATCCTGAACATAAGCAGTTTTAAAAGTCCTTTCATGGAGACAGATATCTAGCTTTCCTTCTGTATGCATGTTCATATATGCCCAAATCAACTAAAATTGAGATGTCACTTGGTGTTTCTGAGTGGCACACATCATGAAGTTTAATCTGTGGCTCAGTAAATATGGGTCTGTATTGTTTAGGTATCCTAGTAATGTTATATATTGTATTCTTATCTCAGGAACATAGGTATAATTTCATATATGCTGTTAACACAAGAATCTCCATTTGTGGGAGCTGATAATCAAGAAACTTACCTTAATATATCTCAAGTTAATGTGGATTATTCAGAAGAAACATTTTCATCAGTTTCACAGCATGCCAAAGACTTTATTCAAAAACTTCTCATAAAAAATCCAGAGTAAGTAACAAACTCCTCCTTTGGAAATTATTTATAGAGTTTTGGTACGTTCAGTCTTCTAAAAAAATGTTCTCAATCAAAAGCAAAAACTTATTTTTGTTCGTAAGGCATACTTCCATAACTTTGCATTCTTTGGGAGTTTAGGCTCTGATCAAGGCCTTTCAAAGCAGCTGAACTTGGAGAAGATAGTCTTTGCGAGTGGGAGAGTTGCAGATATTAACTGTGTCTGCAATTGCTGCAGAGCATTAAATCTGTGTATTTTTAAACTTGCACCAGGAAGTGTAGTTAAAAAAAAAATACAATGAAGCACACCACTATAAAATATATATAGGGGGGAATAATATTTAGTAAAGTCAGTCATGTCCTACTGTGTGATATTATCAATTATAGTCCTAGATCTTGTCATTTCTAGTGAGACAGTAGTCTGTTTTCTTCAGAGAGCCTGCAGCAAGCTGGAGTGATCCTGTTGTTTGAGAAGGAGGTTCTTTGATAGGAGGAGATGATGGGAAATGTTAAGCATGAAGTGTCTACTTTGGTGAAATAAAGACTCTATAGAAACTCACATTTGAACAGTCTTTTTTTTATTTTGACATTTCACTAAGAGAGTTTGTCAATATCTGGAATAGTTGACAAAACCCTTAGAGTATGATGAGGGACGCAATTATGAAAAACCTGCTTTGATCAGTGTTTGTGTGTGTGTGTGTGTGGACCTGTGGGATGTTTGACGTTTTTGTCACAGGTACTACTTGCTTCTCAGAGTCTTTATTATATCCTCAATAACCTTTTTTAATTGTTTTTATTATTATTTTTCAGTCCAGTTCTTTGGGACTAGAACTAAGGAAAAAATCTGTCCTCAAATAGTCAACTCTGCAAAGTTACAGTTCTCTGACCAAAAAGTATTCACGTGTTCTGAGAGGGTTAATGACAAGTAGTGGGCTCTATTGCATTTACAGCAAGTTCCATGGAACTTAACAATGCAAAGCATGATGAAACCTGTAGTAGCACTATACTAGGTTATCCAAATGAACAATTGCATAAGTCTGTGGTTTGTTTGGAAGTAACTATGTTTTGGAAGGTTTTACACCAGATGAATTGCAAAATGTCAGCTAGAGTTGATGACATCACTGTTTGGCCTTCCTTGAAAAAGCTAATGACTGAGTATTCACTTGCCTCTTTATTTACAATGATCAGTATAAAACACAGGACTCCAAAAGCATAAGTGTGCGCACATATACATACATACATACAATGCTGGAAACATTCCAAGAGACTGGGAATATTAGTTGAGAAATACTTGTTCTTTGTTCTGATGGAAAGCTTAGCAGTTCTGACATTCAGCACTGGGGGAAACTGTCAACTGAAATTTAGAGGCGTGTTGCTGATACTTAACCATGGTAGGGTCTAATGTGTCTTGTGGCAGCTGTGTTAGTGTGGAAAACCAGCAATGTTAACTTTTTTAGTGTCAGTTCTGCTTAAGATTTCTTAGCCTGTGTTGGAACTACTTTGATTACATTTTTAGTATTTCTGAAATTAACTTAAGCAACTTCACCCTCTTCTCTTTCAAAGGGAAAGACCCACAGCAGAGGCCTGTCTTTCTCATTTGTGGTTGCAGCAAGGGGAGTTCATACTCTGGTGTAGTCCTGAAGAAACTTGTTGCTCTTCTCTGATGCCAGGACACACAACAAAATGCTCAGAAGAGCGGAATGTAAAATCCAGTTGTAATGGTACCTGTAGCAACAAGGAAGACAAAGAAAACATTCCGGAGGACAGCAGTACAGTCTCCAAACGTTTCCGTTTTGATGATTCATTGCAGTATCCCCAAGACTTCACGACAGACTTTGTATGTTAATGTGTAATACAGACTTCTATAAAATGAATTTTAGCATAATCTATTCCAGTGGTGAATATAAGATTATGGCTTGCCAATTCATGCAGAATTGGCATACTGGTAATGCACTTTGATTCTTTTATGCTGGTGCTTCCTTTTCATATCCATTGCTGGCAATGGATTTAACTTCTGAGGAATTGGAGTTGTTGCACCAATAAAATGATTTTTTTTTTTTAAAGGAAGATAGAATTAAATATTTTTGCACTTTTCAAGTTTCGGTCCAAAAATGACACCAGAGGGTACTAACTAAAACCTGAAAATGAGTTTTTTAAATACTCAAGCTTTGCCAAACACCTGCATGCCTTTATGACTAGCTTTAATAGTAAGAAATTGGTCTAAACAGGGAAAATGAACCTAGCTTCCTACTGGGCTTGGTATGACTATTCTCATCACTTAAAATGGAAGCTAAAGTTGGTGTGTATTGGGAATACGAATCTGTTGGGGCCATCTGGAAAACTGGTTTCTCTCTAGTATCATTAGTTATGTAAATGTTTCCAATTTGTAGATTTGGTCCACTTGCTATCATAATGTGTGTTTTTCTTCTGTTGGATCTCTGCAGTCCTCGAATAGAAAATGGGTAGATATTCAGTCCTTGTGCCAGTGGTCTTTGGTTTCCTGTCAATAAGTTATATTTGAAGAGAATGAGGATCCCACACTGATGTGAATATTTGATAGACTTGTTAGTTTGCTCTCATAAAATCTCTGAAGTAGTATTGCCCTATTTCTCTTAAAACAAACAAACAAAAAAAAAACCCAAACAGGCAAACCACCCACAAAAAATTCTCAAAACAGAAAGCCTCTTTAGAGTTAAAAGTAGCAACTGAATAAACTGAAAATAACTATTTTTTTTGCCAGTGAAACTGCAAATGTAAAGCTTTTCCTTATGCCCCTCTCATGTAGAAGTGCAGTGCATCATTGTGTTAATTCTTATTATCCGAAATAACTTGGCTTTATGCCTGCCCTGAGAAGTGGACTGCTGTGTTCCAATATTGAAAGACAAACTACCTAATAATTGTTTTAAGCCTCTAAATTCCATTTGTTTAGGAGGGTTTTTTTTTAAGTCAATCTCTTCCACTTCCTGTTTCTAGGCTCTGTGAGGAAATAATGCTGATGTCAAGTTTGGACTTACAGCAAATGCCAATCATGCCTTAACAGCCTGAAACTAATACTGACAAGATAAAATCCTAATCCTAACACTGAGGCTGAAAGTGTTTTTGTGTAGGGAATGTATTAAAATTCTTAAAAATATTGTGAGTGTAAATAGCACTTTAAAATACTTTTGGGATTTTCCACTCCTCAGAGCTTAGACTTCATTGTGTTTGATTTGTAGAATAAAATCACAATCTGATAATCTTTTTCAAGTATACCTGTGGATTTGTCAGTAGGTAGATTGAGGTTTTGGAACAACGTGCAATTCAGAGGTGAACATTGTGAGTGATGAAAGGCTGTGTTTTATCTTTCACATGAGGAACGGACAGGTTTTTTTTTACAGATAGGCTTCACCATAATTCATGGGGAAATTCAGGACTCTTGTCTTTACTTTGGGTGACAGTCATGTCAACAAGTGGGAAGTCAACTGAGGTGTAAGGCCTGCAAGACTTTCAGCTTATGTTTTTCAGAAGTAACAGTTTTCAAGACTTAAAATTAATGTGAAATGAAGTAATGAATATATTTAGCACGAATGAAGCTCAGATGCTGAGACACCAAGTCTCCTCTATGTATTAATTATCATATAACCTCTTTCCGTGCTAGTGATTATATATATAATGTAATCACTAATGAAAAAAACTTTGCTGGAGGCAGGTTGTGTTCAGGTACCTTATACCTTAATGTTTCAAAGTCCTTGTTTTTTCCCAGTTGGAGTCTTATCTAACCTTGTAGTTTTTCCACCAGCATGGAGTGCGTTTGAATTGGATGATTAAAAATACAAACTTTTATACATACTCAGGTGTTAAAGTTCACTTAAGAAGAATGTCAAGTTGCTGTAACAAATAAAGGTAGAAAAGAATGTTTATAAAATTGTTACTTCTTAAAATCCTGCAAAAAGGTTACTGAACTGAAATTACAACTGGGAAGCTTCTGAAAGCCTTCAAACATTATTAGTATTCTGTTTTTAACAGCTGGAAAATAAAGCTGAAAGTATATGCCATCACTTTATGACAAAGTGATTATTCCTTAAGATTTTTATTATGGGGTTTGATGTTTACATTTCTTATTACTTTTGGAGCTAACTTATCTTTAAATTTAAATAAATGAAAACCGATCTTATCCAATACAGCGAAGTTTTGGAGATTTATTTGAAAATTTCAAATATACCTTGAGTCAGATTCTGTTTGGTTTTATTTTAAAATACTGTGCACATAACTTCAATTGAATGTTGAATTGTTAGCCTGTCTTGCGTCCTGCCATTTTACTGGGAGTTACCAGACATAAATGAGTGATAATGTTTTAAGATGACTGAAGTCGTATTTCTATGGAATTCGTGACCTTTTTATATTAAAAAGAAAAGAAACTTTGCCCTTTTTCAAAATTTTTGTGTGTTCATTTCACAGAACCAGAGTTGCTGAGGTTGGAAGAGACCTCTGGAATTTATGTTATCCAACACCCCTTCTCAGGCAGGGACAATTTTAGACCTTGGTTGTCAGGACCATGACCAGATGGCTTTTTAGTATGTCCAATGAAGGAGAGCCCACCTGTCTGGGCAACCTGTTCCAGGGCTCAGTAATCGTCAGTTAAAAAAAAGATAAATTCTTACATTCAGACAGAATGTGCCCTGTTTCAGCTTGTGCCTGTTTCCTCTTGTCCTGTCATTGCCCACCACTGTAAAGAGCCTGGCACTGTCTTTGCACTCTCCCTTCGGATACATATATATGTTGATTAAAATGTCCTCTGAGCCTCCTCTTCTCTAGGCTGAACAATCCCAGCTATCTCAGCCTTTCCTCACAGGAGGGATGCTCCAGTCCAATGATCTTTGTGGCCCTTTGTTGGACTCTCAGGTATGTCTAGGTCTCATGCACAGAGAAGTATAGAACTGAACACTGTACTCCTGTGCTTAATAGAAGGCAAGGATCCCCTCCATCAACCTGCTGGTGATCTTTTCCCTAATGCAGACCATGATACTGTTAGCCTTCTTTGTGGCAGGGACATGCTGCTGGTTCATGTTCAACTTGGTGTGATCCTGAGCCCTAGGTCCCTTTCAGCACAGTGGCCCCAGCGTATAGCAGTGTAGGAGATACTCGTCTACAGGTTCAGGGCTCTGTATACTATTTGAACTTCATGAGGTTCCTGTCAGCTTGTTTCTCCGGACTGTAGAGGTTCCTGTGGATGGCAGCACAACCCTCTGGTGTAACAACTGCTCAGTGAGTTTGGTGTGATCTGCAGCCATGCTGAAGGTAGGTCATCCAGATTGAAGATGTTAAACAAGATTGAACAGAAATAATCCTTGGGGAGCACTGCATGTGACTGACCTCTAACTGGACTTTGTTCCACTGATCACTACCCACCTGGGCATGATGATTCAGTTACTTTTCAGTCCACTGTCTCCTTATCCAGTCCATATATCAACAGCTTGTCTAAAAGGATCTTACAGGACACAGTGTCATGGGCCTTGCTGAAGCTGAGGCAGACAATGTCCACTGCTCTCCCTTCATGCACTGGCCTGTCATTTCCCCACAGAGCTTTATCAGGTTGATGAAGCATGACTTTCCTTTGGTGAATCTCTGCTGCCTGCTCCTAATAAACCTGAACTTACAAGCTATATTCCTGGAACTGTTAGATGTGCCTGTGTATGTCCCTGCATGTAATGTCTTGCTGTATTTAATGAGGTGATACCTTTTATGTAAAATTCTAATGGTCCTTGCTGAATGATGATGTGAAGAAACTTAAATGGGATGCTTGCTGCACACACTGGCTTTCTGGGGCACTAATTGTACATGTGTTTCATTTGCAATTAGATGGTTAATTAATTTTTTTTTAATCTTTTCCTTTGGAAAAAGACTTAAGACTTCAAAGAAGTGGTAACCTGCTGTGGCCTGGATAATGTGTCCTACAAAGGTGCATTTCATCGACAAAAGATTTCTCACTGTTAGAAATGTACAAATGAGATTTCTTTGTAGTGAAAGAAACACTGTATTCATGTGCTTGGTTTAGTGTTGCTTGCAGCATTAAGTTCAGAAATTATATGAACATATATATTTACTGCATTGAAGATTCTTAATCGGGAGTGATCCTTAGTTTTTATTTTTTAAAACTTTTTTTTAAGGCATCTAGGAAGCAAACTATTCTGTTTAATGCTGTTAGTGATAGGAAACAGCTTGAGACTTCTGTGTGTTCAAAAGGCTTTCTAAGGAAAGAGACGTTAGAAAAATGCATCATCTAGATAATAGCTTATCATCTTCTTACCAGGACAGCTGTGCTTGTAGTCTTGTGAAGTAAGATATGTTTGGAAAAATATGTTGTAAAATTGGAGCAAGATAAAAGCGTGCAATTCATATGTGTAATGTTTGTTTCAGAAACCAATCACTGTGCAGCTGATAGGCTTGAAGATACTGCTTGTACCACTCAGCACTGGAGAAGTGAACAAGATTACAGAATGAGTCAGTGTGTAGACTGTCTACCAAATTAGTGGTAGCATACCAAAGCTGAATTGCCAAGTCAGCTACCAGTGCATGAGAGCATAAGGAAATTTCTCAATTAAAAACAAGTATCTGAATTATGACATTAAAATGCTTATGCATTTAGCCCACGTGGTGATAGCCCTAATAAATAAGGGCTAGACTATTAACAAAGTATTCAAAGAATCGATCATTTTATGCGATGGTGCTAGTTTTTGTTGCTTTCACAACAGAACAGGAAGATACAGGATGATTTTTGGCCCAGTAAAACCTGTGACAAAACTGTTGCTGCCTTTCAGTGAAGAAGACTTGACCAAGTAAGTCAGCATAGCTATACTAACGTCATAGTATTTTTATTTCCTTTAGTAGTATGATGGGTCTTGATGGTAAACAAAGACTCCTTTTTTTAAACTGAAACGGACAGATGCTCAAGCTCATTTGACTGTTCTTTCAAAGTGGCTGTGAAGAGAAATAGGCATATGAGTTTTGACCTGCAGCTTCCTTTGTATCTGTTGACACAAATTAACCCTGATCTTTTCACTGTCTTCAAAAATCTATTCTGTGTTCCAGCACCTAAAGGATTATGTTGTACATCTGTGCTGTGACTATGGTGCTAGTTCTAAAACAATTTGCAAAGTGATCTTTCCTTGATGGTCAGTTAGTTCCATTGTGATATAAGCAGAAGACTCGCCTGACTACATACGTGGTGCTTATAGCACAGCCTGTTTCAGAGAAGGATTTTAAAACACAAAAAGTTAAATATTCCATACTTAAGATGGATGCATAACAAGACCTGACTTAATAAACACAATAAAGGTTTTTAAACAAAAATTAATCTTTTCTCAAATACAGGGAAATTTTTTAGTATTTCATAGGAATTACTTCTTACTTTCAAAACCACTACTTGTATTTGTGCTTCCATATTTTAGTCTGGATATAGCAAAAAAAAGAAGGACAAGGAAAACATACAGTCTTATTTTTAAACAAATTTTTAAAATGAAAAATACATGCTCTTCCCCTGCCCCTGAAAACTTGTCTGAAGTCTCACCATTCATGGTGAGCCAAAGTGTTAAATTATCTTTTGGAAATCATTATTGTGTCTGATTGTAGTTTAAGTGCTGTCCAAAACTCAAGTCCTGCCTGTGACTATAATAGACCTACAGTATCAAATCTTGATTTAAAACCTTTAAACTTGAATTTTGCTGACTAAAAGTTTTACAGAAATATTCTCCCACTATACAAAGCCTCTGAGAAGCCTTGCTTGCTTCAATTAAGGTCTTTACAATGTGAGATCAATTGCTTGTTTTATGTACAACTACAGTGAGGCAACAAAGGGCAGATGTGCAATAACTTAAAAATATACACTTATGTGTGAAAATAAACCAAGGAAATTTTAGACAAAGGCGAGTATAAGAAAGGGTGTTATGTGGGAATAAGTTCCAGTATTCACTCTGTGTTCAGCTGAAATTGCTGTAAGCATTGGAGTGATTTAAGAATACAACTTTTGTAGGCATTTCAGATGCTGTGATTCCATTGCATTCAAACACTTTGTTCCATTTTCGTGCTATTTAATGTTTTTCAGTCTGTCATCTGAAACCTCTGGGGAAGAAAAACAATCATTCCTGAAATTATTTTTTAAGCAAAACCCAAATCTGACAAATCTAGTTTTTGTACACATGGGAGTGACTGCATTTGTCCTTTCAAACATTATTTATTTGCTCTGATGAAAACATACAAAACATGCCAGTAAGTAGTTTGGTTAAAAACGAAAGGATCATATTACAAATAAAACATCTGGTCAGTGAAAAATTTCACTGTAGATAGTGGGTTAAGTTTTGCTAGTTCCATGGAGTAAACCACATTGTTATCTACTGTTTTAATACTTTTGCCTCTGAAGGGAGAAAGAAATGTGTTCTTGATGACAACACTCCAGAATTTAATTGAAGCCTTAAGATGGAGTAAAACCTCCATGTCATTGAGTCTTTCAGAAAGTGAAAACCTAGTGATGAAAACATTACCTGTGTCCTATTTTCCTTCCTGTACTTAATTTTACCGTGTCACTAATCATTTTATAATGATGCTCCAGTCTTTGCTAAACTTTTTATTACATCACAATGTATGAACTCTAAGACACTGCATGCCTGTGTTCTGTTGATTTTGGCTGGTAATGATGGATATTTTCAATAGTCTGCTCCATTTTTTAAGAAATGCTTTAAAACAGTTCTAAAACAGATGCTGAGGAGTACTCACCTTATATTTGTGTGTACTCCCTTCTTTGCCATTTTATTAATTCGATCTTATTTTTATCTCTGAAATTAGATTTAGACTAATTTGTTAGCTTTGACTATGAGATTTCAGATTGAAGTGACATGTTAACCAAACACAGGAATGCAAAAGAAAAAAGAATTTTCAACCTTTTTATCTGCTGTGTCCGCCCGTGACCTTGGAAAGGCTGATTAAAATCAGCTGGTATTACATTTATGTAAATAAACTGTATTTAACTAGTCACTGCAGGAAAAAAAATGAAATGTGGGGGAAAAGGGAAAGAATAAACTGCAATATAGAAGTTCTTTTGATAATGAAAGGTACTATATACAAAGAATTTATTTTTCTTGATAACATTCCTAATATTAGCAACCTGTGTGTGCCTTCCTCTGACGAGTACAAGCAGGTATGGTATATTCCAGTTTCCCAATAATGATAATGAAAAAAAACTAGTTGCCACTTTCTAGCAATAGGAGTTGCACCAAATGTACTACTGCCTTATGTAGCTATCATTTCTAATAGTTGAATGAGCCAGTATTAAAGAAAATAGCAAGGACTTCCCTTTGCATGTTTTGCAGCTAGACTGTTACATTTAGCCAGCCCAGCATACAGCTTGTTTGAATCCCCCTAAGATATGTTCGATAGGAGGACATTTTTCATTTAAAAAATCAAAACCAGACTTTGGTACTGTTTTAGAAACCGCACTGGGAATCCCAAGTGATGTTGATTTTTTTTTTCTGCAGCTGGACAAAGCAAAAATACCCTACTTGTGCTTTGTGATATAAAGGGGCTTTCCTGTTAAAAACTTGATATATAGACTCTTGTAATGCAGTGTGCAGATCACAAAGTTGGTTACAGGCCTGAACCAGCAGGGATTTTCCAGCAGGCTACTTGCAGTTTGAGCTGTAATGCTATCTTTTCTGTATTGCTGTGAAAACATAACCAGACCTCTTGTTTACAATTCACAAACTACCTAACATGGCAACGGCTGTTTCAGATCCCAATGAAATCCTAACCTGGTCACAGAGAAGTGTTAGAAGTCATACCAACCATACCAGTAGAGTGGTCAAAGCATGAGATTCATTATGCAGGGAACACCTACCAACCGCCAATGAAACTTTAAGAGATTTTTATTTGTATTTTGCTGTATTCTTTAATTCACTCGGTGGGGAGCAAAGGTTGCTTAAATCCTGTGTCTGCTGTGCAGAACACAAGCAGGATGCACAACGCGACACCTCAAAAGTCCTTTCTTTGCTGTGGTGGTTTAGACATCTCCATCCAGCTGCTAGATCTCCCTAGGAATGATTTGAGCTCTTCTGCATGTTTAATAGAAGCACATCTCACTGCTTTGCCTGAAGACTGGCCAATCTGCATTTCCTTATCGATACACATCAATTAATTTAAAAGACAAGGAATAAATATCTGCCTAAACAGCAGTGAATGGTACATTCTGCGCAAAACAATTTAAAACATTCTCTTTTGGTTTTTTTTTTTTTTCCCCCCGAAAGTGGCAGGCATACAACGTGCATCAAGCATTGTGTACAGTTGAAAGCAGCGTGGGTGAAGGAACACCGAAGCTGAAATGGAGCTTGCCCTGTTTGCAAGTACATTACAATAGCCTAAACCCAAACGTGAGAGGTGTAATCCGTTCCTTGTTGTTTATCAGCCCGTAACTTGAGGAGGTGGCTTTGCTGAAACTTTAGGGGCAGAGACTAAAGCGTTCCGTGGCTGAGCGATGGCGGCAAGACCCCGAAGGCGGAGCACGGGCGGTGGGAGCGCGGCCAGCGCCTGCCCTCGCGCTGCCAGGGCAACGGCGGCGTCCTGGACACGTCGGCGTCGCAGCCATGGGCACCCGCCAGGTACTGCGGGTTGAGGGCACCCCCGAGGGCTTCACGGCTCTGCCCTCCCTCTCTTTTGGTTTGGGGGGCAGCACAAGGGGCAGCGTGCTGGCCGAGGAGCGCTGCGGGCGGGCTCACGGGGCGCAGCGCGGCTGCCGCGCGGGGCTCGTTCTGATCTCTCGAACGTTTCAATAGCAAGTTTCAGTTGAGCTGCTGAAATCGTGATTTTTGTTTTTTTTTTTTTATTCTTGACGATTAAATGCTTGCTCGCTGTTACCTGGTGGGGCAGCCTGTGCGTGTAGAGAAGGGCTTTCGTACACCTGTCGAATTCGTTGCGGGCTGGTTGTGACTGATACCCTCTTGAGAAATTAAAGTGTGGTGTTTGCGCTGTGAAGTCTTTAAATAAAGCGTTCAGAAGCGCCGTAGACCTTGCCCAGATTTCCTTAAATTAATCTAGCGGTGCAAATTCGAACAGAAGGTTTTTGGTTTCGGCTGCTGTCCCCGCAGTGTTTCCAGGGAGAGTTTTTATCCTATTAAAAACCACACACATTCATTTCTGCCTTTAGTATGATACAAAATGTTATGCCGTAAGCACTCTTTCGGGATTTTTTTTGTTTGCCTTATTTTTGTTGTTTGCTTTTGGTTTTTTGTTTTTTTTTTCAAACATGAAAAGATTTTAACTCACTTTTTTTTTTCCCAAGAACTGCAGGAAGCTTAAATGCTGAAGACAAATGCGACTTAGAAGCTTTTTAGCTGTGAATGTGGTTTTTACATCACTGGGCATTAACCGACACCAATTTGTAGTATTTCTCCTGTGGCCTGATTGGGTTGTAGTTGGTTAATGTAATTCTAAAGATGAGTCCACCCTCTTAAATCATATTGTTCTCCTGTTAGTAAGTCAGTCCTATTCTCCTAGTCGCGTTTGTCTTTACGTCCTTTTTCAGATCTGTTTTTCTCTAACGTGTGAGATGCTTTAAATGAAAGCGTTCAGTAACTTCTTTCAGTTCACCAGTTTTTCTTGGGGTGTGTTTTTGCTTGAAGTGCATGTTAAAGGTTGTGAGTTCCCTGGTCGTGACTGAGTTACTCCTCAAGCTCTCTTTGTAGTACATCTTAATGCTAATAGTAAGTTTGCAGTATGATGTTTTAAAATATCGTCACTGTCTTCAGTGGAACTAATTTCAACACTGAGTTTGTATCAATGCTGAAGTGGGAGCTGTAGTGCTGAATTCTACATTTTTCAGCAAAAGGAATTAAAAACAAAACTCTGTCATGTTGTATACAGGGAAAAGTATAGTGATAGGCATTGTTGTAGCCCTATTATTTGTAAAAATACCTAGATTTCTGTCATTTGATCCTAACTAGGAATCTAAGAATTAAGACTGTGGACCTTGTCACTGAGAGAAATAGGTAATACGTTTCCAGGAATTCAAAACCATTTTCTGGTTTGGAAAAGATTTTCCCTCTGCACCTTGCCATCTCTTTGAGAGAGTAATAGATGGCATTCACTGTCTGCTGAAGAATCTAGACTAGAGAAACAATGAACTTTATATTTCAGTCTCATTATACAAGACACAAAGGGCTTGTCTATGCTTGAAGTTCAGAACCCAGTGAGGTGACTTTGCCTAAGCCAGCTCAGGTGCAGCAGCTGTGAATCTACTGACAAACCAAAGTCCATCAGAGCACCACCAAGATAATTTAGAAGTTGCAGGGATGAAATTTCTAACTAGACGTGAGGGTGACATTCTTCACAGTGAGGCAATTAAACAGGACTCCGCACTTATCATTGTTGAATCTCATGAGATTCATCTCTGCCCAACTCTCAAGCTGAGAGATGCTACTGAATGGCAGCACGGCCTTCTGGGGAATCAGCCAGTCCTCCCAATTTGGTGTCATTAGTGAAGTTGCGGAGGGTACACTCTGTCCCTTCATCCAGGTGAAGATGTTGAACAAGACTGGCCCCAGCACTGATCCCTGTGGAACTCCACTGGCCACAGCCCCCAACTCGATTCTGTGCCACTGATCAGCACCCTCTGGGCTCTGTCATTCAGCCAGCTCTTGATCCACCTCACCATCCACTCATCCAAGCCACACTGCCTGAGCTTTCCCATGAGGATGTTATGGGAGACAGTGCCAAAAGCCTTGCTGAAGTCAAGGTAGACGATATCTGCTGTTCTCCCACCATCTAGCCAGCCAGTTATGCACTCGAAGGCTATCAGGTTGGTCAAACAAAATTTCACCTTGATGAATTCATGTTGACTTCCCTTGATAACCATCTTTTCCTTCATGTTTAGTGTCTACATTCAGATGAGCTGTTCCATCACCTTTCCAGGGATGGAGGTGAGGCTGACTGGCCTGTAGTTTCTTGGATTGTCTTTCCTGCCCTTTTTGAAGACTGGAGTGACATTGACCTTTCTCCAGTCCTCAGGCATCTCACCTCCATGAGTGTTCAAAAATGATGGAGAGAGGCTTAGCAATCACATCAGCCAGCTCCCTCAGCAGTCTTGGATGCTTCCCGTCAGGACTCATTTACTTAGGAGCCTTAAGCTTAGCCAACAAGTCTTTAACGTCTTCCTCTTCCACCCAGGGCAAGTCCTCTGCTGTCCAGGCCATCCTTGCTGGACTGGCCATAAAGACTGAAGCAAAGAAGCCATTCAGTAGTTCAGCCTTCTCTGCATCTTCTGTTACCAGAGCACTGTGTTTAGTAGCAGGCCCACATTCCCCCTAATCTTCCTTTTGCTGCTGATGTACCTGAAATACCCCTTCTTATTTTCCTTAACTTTCCTGGCTAGGTTTAATTCTAGAAGGGCTCTAGCCTTCCTAGTTGCACCCCTGCATGTCCTGGCAATGTTCCTGTACTCTTCCTAAGAAATCAGACCCTTTTTCCACCTCTCATAGATGGCTGCTTTCTGCCTGAGTTGTCCTGGCAGATCTTTGCTCATGCATGGAGGCCTCCTGCCTCCTTTTCCTGCTTTCCTACATTGTCAGGGCACAGTAATCTTGGAGCCAGTGGTGCTTGAAGATGAAACAGCTCTCTTGGGCACTTCTACGATCTAGGATCTTATCCCATAAGATCCCTCCAAGCAAGCCTTTGAAGAGGCCAAAACCAGCTTGCCTGAAATCCAGGGTCACAGTCCTGCTTTGTGTCCTGCCTCTTCCACACAGGATCTTCATGCTAGTATTAGAAAAGACTGATAGCTGTTATATGGTCTGTGGCCATCTTTTTTTGCAGTTGAATATGTTGAACTACAGAGAAATAAATGGCTTTGTATTTTCCCAGTATTGTTACAACTGCTCCAATTACCAGACAAAAAGGATGCTTGTTGTGTAAATCTTTCTGTATTGGTTATAATACTACTTTCCCCTCATTTATGCTGAAATAAATTCACCATCTGTGTCACTGCAGCTTATTAGAGTGGTGTGGATGTTAAGAGTTTCAAGGTGTGAAAAATCTTGTACATGGACAATACCTAACTGGAAGACAGATGAGAGAGCATTAAGTGAGGGACTGAAATAGATATTTGGTTATTGTGGTGAAATGTTCAGTCATCTTTTCAGTGACTGACAAAAAGCTAGATGAAAAATACCAAAAAAAAAATATATATATATATACACCAATATTTTATCACTGTTAAATTCCTGTATTTTGAAGGGGGTTTTCTTTGGAGCCTGATTTGACTTTGGCCAGTTTATCCTTGACTGCAAAATTCATGTAAATAATTTAGCATCTAAAACTTGCGTGAGTTATATACCACAGCAGCTGTATTACAAATGATAGTCCACTTGACTTGTTTAAGGGTAGCTTGGGTATCACAACACAAATTTTGTGGTTTATATCTTTTTTGCTTACAGCCTTGGCAAGAGAACCAAAGCAGAAAGAGTGGTAGCATAGATATGCAGGATTACTACAAGTGCAGCTAGCTGCATGCAGAGAGGCAGTGTGAGCATTGCCAGAGTATCGGTGGTGGTTTGAAAGAGGAGAAATAGAAGGATAGCCAAAGGCACTTTCCTTTTAGAGGCAATTTGAAATAATTTTACAAGTAGGTTTTGTTTCTTGTTTATAAGAAGATGCAGTACTTTGCAAAAATGTGCTAGCCAGAGTCCAGAGCATGATCAGAGGATGCTTTTGGGCAGTTTTGATGTGGAGGGGAATCAGCATTATGGAAAATCAGAGAATACTAGATACTTTTAACTGAAAGTTTATGAATTAGAAAAGAAGGACCATTTTGTGGTTTTTTTTAACTGTTGACTGAAGAAGAGCAATAAAAAATTAGTTATTTGTATTATTTCATAGTATCTTGTAATGCTTTGATGTATAACTTGGCAAAAACATAACATAAATGCTTCCCAACCTAAAAATAATTCTTCAAAGCTGTGATTTTTTTCCAAAAGTATTTGAGAAAGTTGAAATTTATGTGGAAACAGTCTAAGAAGAGGGCAAAGTCTTATGAAATGTTATGTGCAAAAATTGCTATGTAAGAGATCAAAATGGAATTATAGCTAGATTACAAGTTTAAGCATTCCTGGAAGTCTAATGTTGGCAGTAATTTCAATGTCTAGTTGTTTAATTTTATTTTTCTTTTTTTTTTTTTACCAAAGCCTGGTCCAAGTAGCAAAGAGAAGCTGGCAAAGAGAACAGTGAATTTACTACCACAATTGTCACAGGTAGTTTTGTTGACATTTTTTTGTCAGCTTTCATTTTCAAATATATGACACAGTGTGGTTCTGTAAAGAGCATAATTCTCATTCAGATATATACTAAGTTGTATATTCCTTGTCTGCGCCATGTATGTGTATTACGTATGTATATGTTAGGCAGAGAGGAACCTCATGAGGTTCAACAAGGACAAGTGCAGAGTCCTGCATCTGGGAAGGAACAACCTCATGCACCAGTACAGGCTTAGGATTGATCTCCTGGAGAGCAGCTCTGCAGAGAGTTGGGAGTCCTTGTTGACAGTAAACTAAACATGAGCCAGCAATGTGCCCTCGTGGCCAATGGCATCCTGGGATGCATCAAGAAGAGTGTGGCCAGCAGGTCAAGGGAGGTTCTGCTCCCCCTCTCCTCTGCCCTGGTGAGGCCTCATCTGGAGTCCTGTGTCCAGTTCTGGGCTCCTCAGCTCAAGAGGGACAGGGAACTGCTGGAGAGAGTGCAGCACAGGGCCACCAAGATGATCAGGGGACTGGAGCATCTTCCTTATGAGGAAAGGAACTGGGAAAGAAACTTCCTTATGTGTGAACTGGGGCTGTTTAGTCTAGAGAAGAGGAGACTGAGGGGAGATCTCATTAATATTTACAAATATTTAAATGGTGGATATCAGGAGGTTGGGACATCCTTTTTTTCTATGGTACCTAGCAACAGGACAAGGGGTAATGGGATGAAGCTGGAACACAGAAAGTTCCATTTAAACATCAAGACCTGCCTGGACATTTTCCTATGTGACCTGATCTAGGTGGACCTGCTTCTGCAGGGGAGTTGGACTAGACAATCTCTAAAGGTCCCTTCCAACCCTACCGTTCTATGATTCTATTATCTGTATGTGGAACATTGTTTGTATTTCAATATTTGGAAACCATTGAAAGTGGAGTATTTGAACAAGTTTGAAAATATTTAAGTATAAAATTAGAGAGTGTATAAATGTCACATATAAGTTTAACATGTCTCCAGTTGTCTGGATATTTAGAATTGAGGGCAACATATAAGTAGTAGTTTATTGTATGATTTTTATACTGCCTTATTCCTACTGTTTATTTGGCTCCAGTTTCTTTGATTTACTACACTGAAGAATGAAGTGTGTGTTAGTAGCACCTATAACAAGTGTAAAACTAAATTACAAAATATTTATTCCAGGCAAGGTCTAAACCACTGTGGCAGCAGACCTGTCCTTCATTCTGTCTGAGCAAAGAACAGAAAGCTGATGAGTCAGAAGAGTTTACAGTAAAAAATGAGTATTCACCTGGTAAGGTTAACATTTTTAGTACTACTGAAGAAAACCTTTCAAAACCATAAATGTACATACGATACATTTGAGCTTTTTTTTTAAACTCAATTTCAAAATTTATTTTCTGCAAGGAGAGTATTTGAAGATGAGATGCAAGAGAGACAAGATACAGGATTCTAGAGATAATGAAGCAGGTGCTGGGCCGTCAACTTCTATGTTGCAGAGCAGTAGTCACCTGAAGGAAAAATACAGAAGTTTGAGAAGTACTCTTGTTGACATATTGTGAGTTTTCTTGTGTTTGAATAATGTGTTTTTCCTTTTTGATAGATGAGCCAATTTTAAAAAATAATTTTAAAATGTTGATTTGAAATTGAAAGTATGCATATGATATGAGCATGGACTGTATCACCAATTTTAAGAGCTGAACCTTAGCAGGTAAAATACAGACTCGGCCACATGCTTTAGCATTCTTTTTTAATCAGAATCTCGTGTGCTTATTGTAAAGTTTTGCCAGTTCCCTTTTTTGTTTTGTTTCGTTTGTTCACAACTGACTTTTAGAATTTACTTATGCCAGTGAAATGTATCTGAAAAATGTGATGCATAGTCTTTAATTTGCTTCGATTTTGCCTCAGGCAGCATGACCTTACTGAAGGACAGTTTCCATCCCTTGACGGAACCCAGCCTCCAAGAGCAGATTCTCCTACATCAACAGAGAAAGATATTGTGGTAGCTAAAGACTGTTTTCTGGGAGTATTAAATGATATACAGTGCCAGTCATTTATTGTAAATAATGGCAAGATGATTGACACAATAGGAGATAACTGACAGTGACATGTTCTATAATTTTTCAATGTGTTATAGAATATACTATTTATAGTGTTACTGTTGAGAATGGTGCATTAGGAATGCATAGATGATTCAGAGAATTGCGGATGAAATAGTGCAAAATGAAATGAAAACTGAAAATAGTGAAATGAAATGGAGGATAACCAATGTCAGGAAGTAATAGTTGACTTATTTCTATACTTGCTGAAAGTGACAATAATAACTTGCAAGGGAGAGTGCACTGCTTTGTCAGAGCAGATAGGATCCATAATACAGTTCTCGTTGGGTTACCTTAATCTAAGGTCTGGGATGTTCTTTATTCTCATTCTGGTTTAAATTACTTTATATGACACAATTGTATACCCAGTTTGGAGTTTTATGTATATTTAAAATAGATGAAGTTCATTTTGGGATAATTGAAATAGATTCATGTTACTCTTGATGCTGGTAATCTTCCAGCTGGTATTCCATTATGAATTTCTTTGAATTTGGGCTGATATGTTTCTTTATCTGTGTTTCTTTTAATGCGCTGAGATTTTGTGATTCAGGTTTCCTGTCCCTATTTAAATGCTGGTATACAGGCAGACATGCTTTTTGTGGTTATACATTCATATTCTGAGCAATGCATTAGCTGTACATTGCATATCCACACAAAACTCTGAAGAATTCATGTCTGTCTTTTTTAATATATAGTCCAGCCTCAGATCTACTGAGTAATAATAGCAGCACTGGTATGATCAGATAGATGAACCTACACTGAAAATGTATTTAAGGAAAAGATTGGTACTGGGACAGTAAAAAGAAGAGGCATCTCACCAGAATTGTGGAGTTGTAAAAGCAAAACCAGAACAAAACCCAGATTTCTAGGAGTTATAGCCATTCTTCAGTGAAATTTTTGTCATTTAGGTCTTATTAGAGAAGTGGAACAAGGCTTATGCCACTTTACCCTGTTTTTCTATCTCAGCATCTTTTTATTATTATTCTGCCCATTAGTGTTTGGCAGACTGGTAAAGGTATTTACATCAGATTTAGCAGTATATATGTAATTTACAACATAAATCAGTATTTAGTACTAATTACAGTTATTTTTAGTAAATAAGCCCATATGTCTATTTAAATCTGTAGTAACAGTGAGTGTCTAGTACTGGACTTACCTGATGCATCTTGTTCTTTTATCTTGCAGAAATACTACCGTTACATTCACCATGGAACTGATACAGCAAATGTGGCTCCGATGGATGAATCATGGCTAGACCACATCTTAGCTTTAATTCCACAACATCTGAAACTGCTTGATGAAAGTGTACGTTCTCTGATGGACGAAATAGAGGAAGACTATCTTTTGAGTGTAAAAGAGGCTAAAGGTAGTTTTCTAGGAATTTACTTATATTTTCTGCTGGGCTGCTAATATGCAGAAGCATTTCTTGTTGAGTGCTATTAACTGCTGAGAGCCACTATTGTGGAAGAGTTACATAAAAGTGATCTCTTGGATATTAGAAACAATTTTAATAAAGAATACTCAGATTTTATTATTCTTGTAATGATAAAATATGTTATTATGTGGGGTTTTTTTGGTCTTTAAACAATTTTTTAAATAATTATTTTATAAATCTTACACTAGAACATCTTTTCTATGAGGAAAAGCTTTGAGACCTGGAGTAAGAAAAGCCTGGGGAGGAATCTCATCAACAGTTACAAGTACCTAAAGGGTGTATGTCAAGATGATGACACTTTTTTCTGTTGCATCCAGTGACAGGACAAGGGGTAACAGAAAACCTGGAACACCAGAAGTTCCACTTAAACACAAAGGAAAACTTTAAAGGCCTGGCACAGGCTGCCCTGGGAGATTGTGAAGTCTCCTCTGGAGGTTTTCAGAACCCACCTGGACACGTTCCACCGCGACCTGATCAAGGTCAACCTTCATTAGCAGAGGGGCTGGACTAGATGACGTGTAGAGGATGATGTTCCAACCCCTACAGTTCTATGATCTGTATTTGTAGTACAGTTTTCTCCTAAATCCCTTTTCCGGTGTATCTAGACAAAATTGTTCATCTAAATGAGCTGTGCATTTAGACAATTTGGTTGAGACATTGAGGTGCTGGGCCTTATCCAAAGAAGAGCAATGAAGCTGGTGAGGGCTCTAGAGTGCAAGTCCTATGAGAAGCAGTTCAGGAAACTAGGGCTGTTTAAACTATAGAAAAGGAGACTGAGAGGAGACATGATCATGCTCTACAACTACTTGAAAGGATGTTGTGGTGAGATGAGCGTCAGTCTCTTCTCCTAAGTAACAAATGGAAACATCCTCAGGTTGTGCCAGCAGAGACTTAGATTAGATATTTGGAAATTTTTTTTCACTGAAGGGTTGTCAAGCATTGGAATAGGCTCTCCAGGGAAATGATGGAGTTACTGTCCCTGGAGGTATGTAAAAGACGTGTAGATGATTTGTTTAATGGACATGATTTAGTGGTGGACTTGGCAGAGTTTGGCTAACAGTTAGGCTTGATGATCTTAGGCATGTCTTCCAACCTAAATGATTCTGTGATTGTATTCCTTTGCTAAGCTTATTTTCCCTTTTTTTTTTCACATCTTTTTCAGTGGACTTTGTTTTAAAGGATACCAGGGAAAAAGATGAAGGCAAGAACAGCGATTTTCTTCCTCATCGTGCAGAGTAAGAAAATATATTTATTTAAAAACACTTGACTAGAGAACAGTAGGGTACAGTAACATATATAAAGAACAGCCATAATTAAGTCTTAGTTATTAGTTATAAAATTTAATGCTTATAGACCACCTTTGGCAGAACCATGGAAAATACATGTCTGCCTTGCAAGATGGTTTGGAATTAGGTTTGTTTAGCAGTGCTTACCTGGTAAGAAGCCTCACAATTAGTTGCATGACATTTGATATAGCTGGCTAAATGGTTATGTATAAAGTGCATTGTACTCAATGGAACAATGTCATGTCCTGCACAGATTTCACTGAGCTCTTAAGGAAGAGCTTATTTTTTTTTATTATTTTTTTTTTCAGAATCTAATTTCAGATTGTGACAGTTTGACTCAATTCATACAGATTTAAGTACGTAATAAATGCAGACTCTTTTGTTCCTCAGGTCAACTCAGCAATATGTAATATAAACAGCTTTTCTGTCTGCATCTTCCAGTATATAGCAACCTCGATACTGGAGTGGATAGATGTGGCCTTTATTCAGAGTAATGGGCTGTCTTTATTCTGTTCCCACTTACCTTAAAAAGTCTGCAGTCTACTGAAACAAGTATAGTGCTGCTCCCAGGATCATACAGTGGTCCAGTGTGGGCAACCTACTTAAGTATCAGCTTATAACATACCTTGAGATGTGAAAGTGAAGGTATAGTCACTCGTAAGTATAGCCAAAAAACTGTTAAAATTAGTTTGCCTTGTAGAGGAATGACATCTTACAAATGCTTCAGAAACAGAATGTTTCCACTGATACCAACCAGGTGCTGTATGGAGGGGTAGCATTACTGAATGATTTTAAAAACAGAAAGGTTTTGCTATCATTTCTGGCCTGTGGTTTGAGGTAGTTGCTTTTAACTATCAAATGCAAGCATTAGAATGTAATAGAAGGGTTGATTGTGACAGATGTTACTTAAGCAATTTGCATTTAAAAATAAGAAGCAATATATAAGGAATTTATTGTTATTACATCCCCTGGGTAAGAGGGCATCCTATATATGAGTCTTTGTAGACCTTTCATGTCTCCTAGAAGCTGTTTAGGATATCATAGTATTTTTTAGATAAGCTTATGTCACATGCTTACTTGCAAATCCAAAAGTACAAAAGTCTCCTAGTAGAATAATCATTGATAATTCAGTTTTATTCCGTTAACATTATTTGAAATAAGAAACTTTAGAATAAAGACATATATAAAATAGCTGTGGAAAAACTTGTCCTTTTTTAACTTACCATAGCTATTTTTTTGTCTCCTACAGAATGCAGATTCACTGAGAAATGGATAAAGGGTTTATTTTATATCAGATTTTTTTTAAATGGAAGTTCATTAGGAAAATGAGAACAGAAGTATAACAAATTTGACAGGGGTGCTTTTTGCTTTTCACTTGCAACCTAAAGGTTGCAGTGTATACTTCTTAAGTTACAAAGCTTAAGTTTTTAATAGTTGTTAATAATCAGGCCACCTGTAGAAAATGACAACCAATTTTGAAGCATAAAAAGGCTGTAAGTATATGAAACTCTACCAAAATAGCTTAATGTTTTCAAAAATTTGAAAGCAGACCAACTGAGATTTTGAAATTCCACTAAATTTTTAAGTTTTTACAGATTTGACGGGATGAATATAGATACCACTTATTGTATGAAATTGCATATTAATTCCTAAAGACACAAAATAATTTTATTGCATGCTAAATATAAAAAAAAATGGATAGGTTATAGATGTCTTAGTATTTGGCTAATATGTCGTTATTTCTTTTATACAGCTGTTAGTGTTTGAAGACCTTTTTTGATATCTGAATGAGAAACAAAAAGCTAGTTTTATCTCCTAACTTATGTACTTTCTGGGATGCAAACCAATTATCTTAAAGCAAGTGTATAAACATTTTTGTTCCTAGCACAGCTACATTCGTCCTACTGTTTCTTCTTGGTTTTGTGGTTGTCTTTTTTAGAATAAACATAGTGCCAAAACCTTGGAAGAAGTCTTTCTTGTCAGCACATAGTTACATGAAAGAAAATTTCCATGTGATAAATCCTTCAATGCTTGCTGTTCTGAACTTATGGGAGACCTCATTTAAGTAAGTGTTATCTGTATCTCTTAGGTTTCAGCTGCCTAATGATTTCAAAATGTAGTGGATAGTGCCATCTTAAGACTTCCAAGTTGCCCTATTGAATTTGAGACTGCTGTAATGTACATATTGGATAATATGGATGATGTACATCATGGATATGATGGCTTTGTTCAAAAGCTATTGTCTGAAATAGATTTGTCTTTGAACTGTTTCTGCCAACTGTGTATAGAGGTCAATGGAGTGCTTTGACATCTTCCTTTGGTTTCTAGGCAATTTTAAGCAAGAAGCTGCACATGGAAGTGGAATAGTTGAGCCATTTTGTACTTAATTTCCTTAGAGTTTAGAGCTTGGGTGAAATGCCATCTGAACCTGGTAACTTGTGATTTTTAGAAGTGTGGAGTTTTTTTTCTTACATTCTATTCCACTGCCACTTCAATTTGAGACACTATGTTCCTTGTACACAAAGACTTTGAACTGGAGCTGCTATGATCAAATCTCTTAAGTCCTCTTTTAATTTCTTTTGTTCATTAGCTTACAGACTCAGACAAGCTTTCTGCTTCTAATGTGTTTGAAAAATAACTTCTTTTGGGATATGACTTCTGTTGTAAAAATAGTCTTTCTTGCTTTTAGTGTAGTCCTTAATCTCCGTTTAAATTTGACACTTTTTTGGGTCTTTCTCAGATCAGGAATATTCAAAACAATCAGCCTCTCAAGAAGAGGAAGAGGTTTTATGGCAATGAATAAAACACAAGGGACAGTGAATACAGTTCTAAAATATTCATATTGTATTGTGTTTCAGAAATTTCCGCCTTCTTGATACAGAAATTTTTCAAATTAAACAAGAAGCTGAGGACCTCTCTTCTTTCCAGTATGAAGTCATGAAAGAAATCGGAAAATCCAAAGCGATTCTATCTGAGAAGTATGGTCTAGAATATCTGTGTTTTTTAAGTTACATGGAAATCTTTTTCTGCAGTTGTTTTTGAAACGCTAATCTTTCTCGAGACAGAAGGAATGGACCCTTTTCAATAATACATATTAAAGAGATACAATGGGGTGAAATTCTTGAGGTGTTTGAACGAAAACTGCTGTGTAAATATTGAGCATATTACCATGCTTTGTGCAGTTTTCTTATTCTGACTTTTGTTATGATATATTCTGTTCATTTCTAGAGGGGCATTAGCAACGTATGTGTTTTAGTCTATTATGACAAAAGCTTTTGTGCACTCATTGCTGATGGATAAATGAGAAAAATACAACTATCAGTGATCTATGACACTTTAGAATATATACTGTGACATCAGTTGTTATATAATAAGGCTTACCCCTTCCTACACACAAAGGAATTATCTCATTGATAGGAAGGTTAACCCAGTATCATTTCAATAACAGTATCTGTGTAGAACATTTCTTGATAATTTTTGAATTTCAGTTTATATATTCTCAGTTTCGTATCTACTGCTGAGAGCAAAGTCATCTGAAAAATGTTGCGTTAATGAGATATGTTGACTTTGCAGATTATGACTAAAAGTGTTTGTGTATTCAGTCTGAGATCTTTTAAAAGAAGACAGATAGTTTTTTTGGGAGTCTGCTCGGTGTGCTGCAGTTAAATTCTCAAATAAAACATCAAAATTACCAGGTCTTTTAAAGAAATTTTTTGCCAGACTGTATTCTTTGAATGTGTCTGATCTTTCTTTAGCCAATAATACTTAATTTTTAACCAGCAATGATTTTACTTCATATTTATTATTTCAGATTTTAAGAAAATAAAACTTTTGAGACCACCATAATCTCAAATACATGCTTTTTCATGTTACTAACTTGGGAGGTTTTTATTTTCATACTTCTCTATGATTCTGTATTTACCATTTTCAGATGTTTCCTCCAGACCCTGAATATACTGCTTTTACCTGAAGGCTGAACACTTCTGTGTTCTCTTCCTTCCTGTTTCCAACAATGCCAGAGGCAATTTCATTTTGGTTAAGGGCAATTGGGCAGAAATCCCTTGGGATTGCTTTCACGTCTTAACATTTTCAGTGATTACAAGACTGCACGCCCTGGGATTTAAGTGCTGCCTGTGAAGCCTTTCCTGTCCTGAGAAGTAGGAGATCAAAGCAAGACAGCAAATTTATCTGTTGTAATACCTTATATTTTAAATATGGTTCCATAATAATAACATTTTCAGAGACACAATTTCTTAGAGTTAAAACCTGTAGTTTTCCAAGTATTCTGCATCATCTTTTGATTGCACGTAATATAAGCATTTATAGCAGTTCACTTTAAACCACAGCTTTATTAAACCTCATCACTTGAAAAACTTAAAAATATTGTGTTCTTTTAAGGTGGTTTCCAGAAGTGCAGAAGATCTTTCACCAAGGTAGTAAACAAAAACAAGTACCCAGCAATGCCAGCATCACTGAATTAGAGTCTTTCTTTGGTTGTGCTGCCACTTTAATGACTTGTCAACTGCAACAGTTACTTTTGCATTCAATTCAAGACTTTACAAATCTAATTGTTCAACCTGCAGTAAGTAATCCATCATATGCATACTGACAGCATTCTCTATCCATGTACATACACTTTGTTTCCTGTTTATTTTGCTTCTTTAGGAAAAAAAAATTAAAAGAAAGTATGTACTCTGGCAGATGCTTTCTGAAAAAAAAAAGGAATAATATTTCAGGAATGCATTGTATGTTAAATAGAGGTTAAATAACTTTCATTCTTACCTTGTAAGAATGGAAATATAATATTTTAAATCTGATTTCCTTAAGTACGCATTGCAATCAGACATGGAAATGGATTAATATAAAGGCTGTCTGCATCTTGTACTAGTGTTCTCTCTCTCTGTAATATCCATATGTGAAGAAGCCTTACCTTTTCTTTGCTATTAGTAGGTGTGTAGTACATGCTTTGCAAGATAGTTCTTGGGGAGAAAAAAGTAAGAAAGAAGGAATTTCTTTAATTTCTTTTGCGTTCATATAATGTCTATTGTGGAAGTAAACATTTCTTGTTAAGATACAGTATCTTGGAGTGCAACTGGATCATATTTCAGCTTTTTGTTAAAGCCTTGCCATATCCACAGAGCTCTTGCTCTAAGTAATATTGCTGAAAAATCATTCAGGTAATGTAAGTAAGTAAAGAATCATGTTGTGGAACCAGAGTATATCTTTTAAATTCATACTCTCCTGTAATTGCTTTGTATATCTCTGAGCTAAGTGAACTTTGATGTCAACAATACTTCTGTTATTATTGGTAATCAATATGTATTTTTGAATCTTATCCTTCCTAATGGTGATAATATGTAGTGATACCTAGTAGTGATAAATGTGATTATGCTTCCTAATAAATAGAGTAGTTAGAATATGTTAGGAGGTGTGGTAAAGTTAAGAGATGTCTGATCTAGATTAAAGAAACGATGAAAAATCAAATTATGCCATCAAGGTAAAAAAAAAAATATTCAAAGTCTCATACTGGAATACATGGGAAATCTATTCTGCAAATAAAACCCTCATAATACTCTGCCTCAGTCTATGCAAAAAAACTTATAAAAAATGTTGGGCAGTGTATGGAAGATGCCTCTTGCACCTACTAAAAAGGACATTGTATTTTATCTTAACATCAGTTTATGTGAGTTTTATAAGATACATACTTTCTACTAACACAAATAATTTTGTTGGGATTATGGAATATTATTTGAAATTCAAGTCCTGATAAATTAAATTGCACATGCTGGAGTAATTCTGGATGACCTTTTGACTTTTCCTGCATCTTTGTTTTTGTTTGTTTTAGAAATCAATCCAAGCCTACAACCACCCAGGTTTAATCCTGAGGCTAATCCTCAAGGATGATGGTATTAAATTTGAACCTGACTTCAGTGACTATGAGGATGTATTACTGAATATTTATGCTGTTATGATTCAAGCTGTCAGTGATATACCAAGAGTTGAGACCAAATTATTTCATGAATGGGTAAGAAATTACAATACTCACAAGTTTTGTTTCATCAATATATTTTTGCTACATTTAGTTCCTAGGTATTTTAATGAATTGACTTGTTGTCAGAACTCACTTAGTAAAATTATAATCCTCCTTCAGGATATTTAGAACAATTTGAAATTATCTTGATTTTATTGATAAAAGGCCCAATCACTGTTCTGTAAGCAAATAAAAAAGCCAAGAATTGACTAGTTTCCTCTATGAGTAATTTTCTGCAGCAGCTACTGTGAATGTGCTGCAAACAAAGTTGATGCATTTACATGTGAAATTATTTTCTGCAGTATCCTGGAAAATATCTTCTGTTTTGATACTGGTAAGGGTTCTGTCTTAAATATAGACCCTCTTGAGCAGACTATTTAAAAAATCTGAACCCTAATTTTTAATCAGTTTTATGCATTCAACCAGATTAAAAACATTTGATCTAACAGGAAACAATCCAGGTTAGTCAAAAAACATTTTGTGATATGATTTTAAAACCCCAAATAACAGAAACCTACATGGTTTAGGATTGCACGTTACTTTCAGTATTGCAGTCTTTTAATATAGAGAGAGTGAAATTAATGCCTTGTGGTGCCTCTTGATTGTTTCCCAGAGAGCTGTGGAAGTTTTTTTTTCCTGAGGGGGTGTCATTTGGACATTATGTTGCCCTTTCTGTTCAGCACTAACTTGAATTTTAAATAAAGATACTAACCGTTACCCTTTTTGTTATCATGCTTGAGCATATGACCAAGCAGAAACCTGAGGAGTATGCTGTACTTTATTAAAGCACTACTCAATAACCTTTGATAAGACAAATTAAAAGAAGCACCTCAAGCCTCTCTAAATGTACAAGAGCAAGGATTTAGATCTTCTGGGAGGCTGCAGAAAAGTGTTTTCTTGATTTCTGAAGTTACAGATTCATCAGTTGATAGCAAAGATGAAGTTGTACCTGTGGAAAAATAAAATTCAGGTAGATTAAATTTAAAATGTCGATAGAATTGTTTTGAGTGGATAAATACATTGATCGATGTGTTTCTAATGAAGCAGCTTTGACTTCTTACTTTCTTGAAGCAAACATCCATAATCTAGGATTAAAAAAAACAATTTGGCAGCAGAATGTAAATAACTATCTACAAATTAGCTTTGCAGTCTGACTGTAATTAGAAGGATTTTAAAATTACATTTAGTTGCATTTTTATTTTCCATGACATAACTGATCTATAGACATAATTGTAATTTGAAAATGTAATGGAGTTTTTGCTGGGGTTTTTTTTGTGTTTTTTTTTTTTTTAAGCCAAAAGGTGAGACCTTGTCAACTGTATTGAAGCCAGTTATCCTAGATGAGATCTTGGATGAACATAAAAAAAGGATCAGAGAAGAAATTATCAAAGAAAGTGCTGCACCTGTGGAACATCTCAAGCTGTATGATAAGTACAGCTTCCTGATAAACAAACAAGCCGAACAAGATATTGATCGATTCCTGACAGAGGAACATACCTTTGAAGAAATAAAAAGTGAAATTATAAAGTACCAGCAACTTTCAAAGAAAATAAAATATACTTCTAGGAAGGTAAATTATAGTAATATTTATAAAGAAATACAAATATAGTTTTCATGTTGGTTTTCTACTGACAACATCAGTCAAAGATGACGATAATTGCTTTTTAGATAATTTGTTATGGTTTAGGCCCGTTCAAGAATAAAGAACCGTGATCAGCCACTTGCTGACTCTTTCCCGTCCCCACAGAATGAGGAAAAGTGGCAAGGGCCTTAGGAACTCCTTAAGGACAGAGAGGGCTCTCTTGCCACTTACGGTCCCAGGCAAAACAGACGAAACTACTCAACTTGTCGAAGAAAAAGAAACTTCAATTTAACACCAACCAAAATCATAATAAACAGAAAACAGCCAACCAAAAGCAATTTTCAGGAGGGCAATGATGAAGGATACGAACAGCCCTTGAAGAGCACCTTGTCCCCCACAACTTCCCAGTCTCAAGCCCCTGATCTCAGTGTTTTACTTCCCCAGGCTCCAGGGGGTCTCTGGTCCAGTGCTCCTCCTGCCTTCCTCCCTTGCTGACTGTGAGGTCTGTATCGTTGCCTCCATCTTGTACCGCTCCTGCACCTCGTATGCACTACAAATTGTGCGGTCACCTCCATCTTGTACTACTTCTCCACCTCCTGTGTGCTACAAATTCCTCTTTTTAAATAGTGGTGCCAGACTGGCCCAGCTGGGCTGGAGGTGGGGCCAACTTGGCATCAGAGGAAGTTCCAGGAACTGTTTTATAGGAGCAGCACTGCAGCCTTGTCCCCTTTTACCAAACCCATCACATAATTAAAGTGAAATAAAATTATTTTTTTTTCAGAAAAAGTAGTTTTCAAAAGTTAACATTTCTGGGGTGTATTTGCTGTACTTTGAGACAGCTTTGAGACAGTTATTTTTTTTCAAGAAATTTTGTGATTTCTGAAGGCATTAGAACTATGCTTCTCTTAGGTACTAAGAGAAAATGTGGGTCCAGTCACCTCTGGGTGCCTTCTGAGCATCTAAGGCAGAGAGAGAATTCTTAACATGAATGATATTTTTTTTTTTTGTCCCTGTAAGGATGTTCTGTGGTAAGAATCGTTTGACCATTCTGAAGAACACAGAAGCCTGAAGTGGTTTTTCCTTAAGTTGTATCTCTCCTACCATTCAGTGCAAACCTCAGTTCTGGAGAAACTAGTACTTACAGACCTGTCATGAGAGCCTGTGTGTGTGGAAATCAAGCTCTCTTTACCCACTAGTCGAAAGCATTTGTTTCAGAGACTTGCTGGAAGTCTGAGTCCCTTTTTAATCCTGAAGAATGCTATTTGTCTCTTAACATTAAAGCGAAACTATCACATTGTAATTGTATGTCATGCTCTGTAATTTCACTGCTACAGACACTAGATGCCTTTCTTTTTTGAGGAAATAGGTGATTTGTCAAGGTAAAGGTGATAAAGGTAAGATTTATATAAAGTTTGTTGTGCAGATAAAGAAGAGCTGTTATTTGCAACTGTAACTGCTTCTTTCCCATCTTCACTTGAAAGTTTTAAAAGCATTTTATTGTTTAACTAAATTCCTAGGTGAGATTGCTGGTATTCTGCTTAAGACAGCAAGAGACAATAGGTAAAAGCTATTAAATGTTCTGACAACTGTTTTTGTATTGCAGTATGTCCGTCTAGGAATGTTTGAATTGCATTGTGATCAATTAATAAGTGCTTTGGTAAAGCGCGCAGAAACTATTTGTGAAAAAGTTATTTCCAAAATGCTCAAAGATCATCAAGACCTTAATGTGAGGTAATTGAGAACTGAAGCGTGTATTGTTTCCACCATTGATTTTTCTAACCCTTAAATATTGATCTATTTTTTTTGCTGTTATAATAAATGTATGTGATTTGTCCAAGGATGATTAAAATAGAACACATGCTAAACTGGTTGTTTTATGTATTTTTCAGACTATGCAATGAGTTTGAAAGAATATCAGAAAAAGCCCTTACTACTCCATCTAATATACAGGAACTAATGGAACTTAAGGTACTCTCTTTTTTATGAGTCCAAGAAAGAAGTAGCTACCAGTACTATAGTACTTTTTTATTAATCACTTATTTTTAGATAAAAAATAAGCTTTACTAATATTTAATATACAAAATGTAATGATCCATGCTGAGAAGACTCAGAACTCTTATCTTGTTTAATAGTGAAAAAGCTACATACCATCGAGTAAACAGTTGTTCTTCCTGCCATGGTAAAAATGGCTGAAATAATAATTGAAAAACAATATGGTGCCAAACTAAAATGTGTTTTATTGTCAGCAAATACTGTTGGAAGGCATATGGGACACATTGCTGAATATTTGTGAGAACAAGTTATTAGAACAAATTATGCAATGTGAGAGATCATGGTATGGAGACAGCACTTTGAAAATGGATGTTCGGAAGTATTTCCATTGTGTGATTTTTTTTTTTTGTTGCTAGAAACTGTGTCTTCCCCTTGTTGTGGTTTGGCCCAGCCAGCACAGCAACACCACAACAGTCTCGCTCGGTTCCCCCATTCACCCCCACCCTTGTTAGAATGGCGGAGGCCCCAGCGAAATGGGAGTAAAAAGATAAGCAAGGTTGTTGTGGATTAAGACAAGGGCAGGGAGGATTCACTGCCAATTACGGTGCCGGGCAAGACAGACCCCAGTACTCGACTTAGAGAGGAAAGCAGGAAAGTTTATTCTACAAGAAAAAGAACAGAATAAAAGCAAAAAGCTAAAACAAACCAGCACATTAAGATCTCCCTCCCCCATCCCTCCTTTCTTCCCGGGCCCAGCTCACTGCTCCCAGTATCTCTACCTCCCCCCACAACAGCTCAGGGGGCAGGGAATGGGGGATGTGGTCAGTCTCTCACAGATGGGCTCTGCCGCTTCTGTCTTCTCAGATTAGGACAACTCCTGGCCTTCTTCCCCTGCTCCGATATGGGATCCCTGCCCCAGGACACAGTCCTAAACAACATAGCCTCTTCTCGTCATAAGTTTAATGAGCTGCTTTGTCATAGGTTCCTCTCCACAGATACAGCTATGAACATGGGGTCCCTTCCATGGAACACAGTCTCCTCCAGCCATAGTGATAGAGGGTCCCTCCTTTGGGACACAGCCTCTTCTGGCCATAGTTTTAATGAAGTGAATCACTGCCCCTGGCTTGGGGTCTGTAGTGAAGTGATTCGGTCCCTCCCACAGGACATGGCCTTCTCTGGCCATAGTCACTGTCCCTGTCTTGGGGCCCTTAATGAAGTGAATCACTGCCCCTGGTCTGAGGCCAGCTTGAGCAACTTGAGTCTCTGCCCCTAATACAGGGTCATTATCAAAATGAATCTCTACTACTGATGCAGAGTCTTTAAAGACAGGAAAATAAAGCTCAGCTTCACCAGTCCCCTCTGTAGAATGCAGGGGAATCTCTGCTCCAGCACACCTCCTCCTCTCCTTCATCACTGACCTTGGAGTCCACATGGTTGTTTCTCTCTCCTCCTACTCCTTGACCCACCATCAGCCAGAAGAAGAAGAAGGGGCAGAAGAAAGAAGAAACAGGATGAAGGAGGACGAAGCTTCTTCTTAAAAAGTGATTGTGGAGGCGTCTAATTAGCTCAGCCCCAGAAATGGGTCTGGCTCAGAGCTGGGGAGAGTTTCGAGCAACTACATACAGGAGCTATCTTTACAGCTATCTTTCCCTCTCACTGGAAAATGCTATCATGTCAAACCATGACACCCCTATAAAAGATCTCATATCTGTATACTTGGAAACAGAATTTTCTCACTTATTTGAAAATCTCACTAAATGTTTCAGTGCATTTGTTAAACTTGTAAACTGCAAAACCTTTAGTTAGTTTACAAAAACAACTGAGTAACATAAGGAAAATGGAATTTACTGGATGCATTTCAACAAAAAAACTTTGCATAATTGGTGGGTGGGGTCATAGGATCATAGAATGTTAGGGATTGGAAGGGCTGTTATAATGATTTATTAAGTGCAGCCACTTACGCATTCTTCTATTTGTATCTATGTATCTTTGAGGGTACTTTTCATCAATGACAGCAATTTAAACAAATTATTAAAATAAACTGAAGTTTAGAACAAGACCTTTGAATCACTGAAACTCAAAGTATTAAACCAAGATTAAAGAAATCTATTTAATCACATTGCTCTCACTAAAAGTAATGTTCTTGATATTAGTGAAAACAAAAGTATTTCTGTTTAATAAACATGGCTTAAAATATTATTTAATCTTGGTTTTTAAAAATTATTTTTTAATTTCTATTTTATGTGCATGTTTTGTTGGGTGCCTAATACATTAGTACATTAGTATGTGTATATAATCTCTAAATAAATATACATATATTGGAGATTCATGCTCAAAAATTTCTCACCGATAAGCATGTGTGATCAAGAAATTTTGGAGACTGCTGCTATAAGAGAGAGGGAACACTAATTGAGCCTGTTAGTAATACAGTTATTTAATTGGTAATATAGATATTGCCTGAAAGGTTTTCACTGATTTTCAGGAAGTAATGCACTCATGTATAATGGCTTGAAATAAGTGTGTGGTTTTTCTCTCCCTATCTAGTTAGAGTAAGCAGATAACAAGTAATTTCTGCATTGTGAGCAACATGCCAGTGCAGTTAAATGTAGACTGCATGTTATTCAGGCTTCTGAAGAGATAGTATAGACAAGCAGTGAATATCTCTTAGTTCTCTTGAATTAAATTCAAGCAATCGAATTATATGTGGAAGATTCAATAGCTATTCCCAATATCCTAAACTAGTCAAAGAGTTGAAACCTGACATGCAGGGAACTTTAAAATTAATTTATTTTTTTTTTAAAAAGAACCCCAAACCAACTTCTAAAGTATTCATTGGTAAGTTGTATGAAGTAATTTTGCCTTTGCATCTTTAGTTGAATAATTGTTTAAAATTTAGCAGATGTAAGGATTGCAATTTAACTTTATAATCCTTCTATAGTCAAAACCCCTGCTGTTTCTTTCATGTCTCCAGTTCAGTGAAACAAGTATATTCACACATGTGTCTTAGTCTCTTGGTGTCCAGCAAATTTCTGATATACATGCCCAATATTAAATGTGTGGAATATAGGTATGGGATTAAAATAAATTGGGTTGCCGATTGGTTCATTGAGTTTTTGTTTAAGTTATTTAAACTTTTACTGAAGTGAACTTTAACGTGGGATATAATGACACTGTTTTTTTTTCCAAGTAAATAAAACGTGTAGAAGTTGAACTATGTACTATTTGAGAATATGATGCCTTTAAAATGCATACGTGTTAAACTCTAATTTTGTATCGGAGAAAAAGAAATTACATATAATCATGGATAGCACACCAGCATCAAACCCCTTCTACTAGTTCCTCCATCTCATTGCTGAAAAGATGTATCAGCCTTTGGGATATTCTTTTAATAGTCAAGTATTCTCTAGATGCACAGCAATGAGTATATTCTGAAGCATAGAAACTGCTATTAAAAGAGCAGAAGCATAGACTTATTGGATGATTTATCCGTACCTATTCCAATGATGCCATGTGGTGTCATCATATGAAATATTTCTAAATCTTCAGTTGTTGGCTATAATACTGATCCATCCAATTAGCCAGCATTTTTACTAATACAGCTCTTTTCTTGTTCAGAGGCTTTCAGACTGCTTCATTACGGATTATTGTTTAAACCAAGCTCTGTTGCTGTACTGTTAAGAGTACTATACAGGTTGTTATGTATATTAATGCAGTTTACTGCCAACTCTTAAGATCTGAGAGAACAGGGTATTTTAATTTTAGTTATAATCAGCAGCACAGTGGCTGTATGTATTCTTTACATTCTTACTGTTAGGAAAGACCCAATCTTCAATTGGGTCATCCAGTGCTTCCTTTTCTGAGGTATGTTCTCCTTTTCTCTTGTAGTTATTTTACTAATTTTTCCTTGGTAGCACCCCATTTTCCTTCCCAAACGTGCTACATTTACAAGAGGCTGTCTGGTTTGGCTTCTGTTAGTCTAAACTTTTGTGCATACAGCTTTACCCATTCTTTTGAGTTGTATTCAATAAAATAACTTGTAAGGCAGTTATATTAAAGAAGTTATATGCAATAAAAATGGCTAATACCATACAACTTCAAATCAAAATGTTTTCAGGTCATATGTCTCTACTTTAATTTTCATTGTAAAAATTAAGCTTTTAAAGTTAAATATTAACTACTTCAGGCATTAAATTATATTAAAAATATCTTCCTTTTTAATATCTCTATTCCCTAGGTGTGTATGGAGAAAGTAGAAATGTGTGACATGCTTGAATTGGAGCAGAAGTTAGCAGATGTTGTAAATTGTGTTGCGTTCCTGGTAGAATGTGTCAACTTTTCACCAGCAGATATTCGACTGAACAGGGATGTTTTTCAGTGGTATGCACGAATGCCAGCTATCTTTGAAGAGCACAGAAAGATAATTAAAGAAAAAACAGATCAATTTCAAGATGGTCTTAAGGTTTGTAATGGCGCCGTTTTAAAAATCCTTGAGCCACTAATTTTGAATGGTGTATAGAACATGAAATAATGAATTGAATAACCTTTTCTATTTTCCCATGTATTTTATGGTGTTTTTTATATTATTATTGCTATTAAGTAATTTTTGCTTGCTTTTCACTTTCTTATTTTTCACGCATCCAAAAATACTGCAAGACAAGCCACATCTCACATTTTGCACTCTGAAAGCTCTTTGGTAACAGAACTTCCAGAGATGTTGATGAAAGTTGTCTGCATGTGAAATAGTAAAATTCAGATAGATCCTTTAAAAATATGTACATGGCTTTATTTATGCCCATGAGCAGTCCCTTTGGAGTGAATGGCAGTATGTGAGATTTCTATGATAGCTCAAAAAAAAATCTCCATTAATTTGTAAATGTGATTCTGCTTTTAGGACAATGTAAAATAAGGTAGTTCTGTAATGTAAGTGCATCTTGAATCAGATTTATTTGCTCTTATTTTTAACCTCTTATACTTTACATATATTTTATTTCTGTTACAATTTTTCATTGTATTTACTCAGCTTTTACAGTAGAGTTTATTTTATTATCTAAGTGATGGAATCTTTCTACAAGAATTGCTAATTACTAGTCTGCTGATTCATTACTGCCTGTATAGCTGTGTGCTGTGATTTTCTTGTGGTCCTTAGACTCATTATCATTTTGGTTTAGATCATATGTAGTTTGAGGTAGTGACTTTCTGTGTTTATGCAGTATGTTTAAAGAAGTAGCTGGTATGTGTTATTGTGCTATAAATAAATGTGCAGCATAGACTTTGTTATCTTGAATCATGTTAATTACTTTGTATGATTTGATACCTGGTTTCAGACACTGACCACTATTGATGCTCAGTGTGAAATACGTTAGGGAGTTCTATATATGAGGTAAAAGCTATCCATGACCTGTATGACTTTAAGACAAGAGACATCTCTGTCTTATGAAACAACTTACCTTTATCTGTCATTTGATTAACCTATTATTCTATTTTAATTTGATATATCCTAGGCATTTGAATGTGTCTTTCTACTATTAGCCTACTCACTGTTTCCGCGATAGAAAACAGAAATTTTTATATTCAATTCTGTCCTATGACATGGCACTCAAAGTTATGTCTGTCAGACCAATAAGTCACTGCAAGTAACACTAGTATTCAGGGCAAATTGTGTAATTTAGGTGGAACAGATGCTTATGCAAATATGTTGAATGTCTTGGATTTTCAGCAAGGCTAAAGTGTACTACTATAACAGAACAGTTACTTCTTTCTACAAATTTTTATTGTGTTTTTTTTTTTAAATGAGTATATGCTTGCTTGTTGTCTAATTAGATACGCTGTGAACAATTTGTTGAGGAACTGAAAAGCTACTCTAAGCAGGTTGAAGAACTTAGCACATTTGGAGATGTTTATGAAGTCAACAGGTATTTGAAGAAAGCTCAAGCATTGAATACAAAATTGGATCTTGCTGCTGATAAGGTACAGATTCCAGTCTAAATTAATCCAGTAGTGTAGATGGTAAATCTTAATGTTTGCATTATCAGAATCAACAGTTTGCTTAGTAGCGTAGTTAATGTGGCAAAATAATTCTCAATTCAACTATGAAATGTTTTTACATGATTTGCAGTGAATTTACTGAGCACCGTAATTTGTTACTATGTGGTCTTGAGTTAATAAGGAAGCACTTTGCAAAATGAGAGAGTAGATTAAGTTTATGTAGGTTTGCATAGATATTATACTTGTATGTTCTTGGAATTACAATTCCTGATGATAATTATTGCCTCATCTGCTAAAGCTTCCATGGTAATGCAAATTATAGAGGAATGCCCAGATACCATTTTAAACCTCTAATTATATTTCTCTATTGCCTAGCATAAATGCTGAGCTTCTACTATTAAAGATTGCTTTAAATGGAATCTATGTCAGCAATTACACAATAGACTAGTTTAGTAACTCAAAACTTAATTTGAAGCTTCTTGAAAACACCAGAAAACCTCCCTAGTCCCTGTGGTAAGGACCTCGTTTCACAAAGAGCTTTCTATTTCAAACCACACATATTTCTCAACAGATTGATCAGCTTAATTTAGAAGAAGAGTCCTTTGGATGGCCAATATCTCAGTACCCTCAACATAAAAACATCCGGAATACTCTTGCTCCATATCTTCATCTCTATGATATGACCATTGAATTCAACAGAAAACACAAAGACTGGACAGAGGGATCATTTACAGAAGTGAATCCAGACGAAGTAGAGGCAGATGTCGGAAACTACTGGCATGGACTGTATAAACTAGAAAAAGCCCTCCACAATTCCCCAAATGCATTAGCAATAACAAGACAAGTTAAATCAAAAGTAGAGGAATTCAGATGCCACATTCCTCTAATCCAGGTGATTTGCAATCCTGGTTTGCAAGAAAGGCACTGGGAAGAGATGTCAAAAATTGTTGGTTTACCACTGTCTCCTTCTGAAGACTCAAATGTCTTGTCATATATAAACTTGAATCTTCAACCGTTTATGGAAAAGTTCGAGACTATCAGTCAAACAGCCAGCAAAGAGCATTCATTTGAGAAGGCTTTAACAAAAATGATTTCTGAATGGGATCAAATGGAGTTTGCTCTTCTTGCCTATAGAGAAACAGGAACCCATATATTGTCATCTGTAGATGATATTCAGATGTTACTGGAAGACCACATTGTCAAAACTCAGACTATGAGAGGATCTCCATTTATTAAGCATCATGAAAAGAGAATAAGGTATTTTTTTTTTTCAACAGAAAGTCAGCAAGTAATGTTACCAAATAAGAAATTTTTTCTGTTTAATCAAAAGCATAGAGACTTGAAATGCTTTTGTTTATCCTCCTTCAGCAGCAAATTAATCTCATTTTAAAGGGCTAAAACCCTTGTCCCATGTCAGCTACATACTATTTAAACTGATTTTTACTTTAATTATATGGGAAGTGCTAATGCATTGGAGAGGTAACAAAACATTTTTAACATGCTCTGGTACTTCAGTACCAGATGCATCATACCATTACCTTTGTTTTGCCAGATCAAACATAACTTTTTAGGACAATTTATACATATTTTTGGTTTATTAGTTTAGATTTCTTTCATTTCGTTCTTTTGCCATCTCAGCCTCTCTGTCCTAGCAAACAGAAATAGTCTGGGCTTTGGTGTATGCCAGAAACCAGATTGTTTACTCAATTGAAGTCAGTTTGTCCAGTTACTATTACATGCTAAAGTGTGTGTTATATATATTCGCTGGTACTGTAAATCTATTTGTTGAATAGATTACAGAAATTAATGTGGACTTTGTTATTCAGAAAATCAGACTAGATGAATATGACATTCTGATGAAATCTTAAAAGTTGTACCTGTTGCACTCACTGCTGAATGTGCAAATTGCCAAAAAGATCTTAGCAGTCTGCTGGAAATATTTTACTGAAAGCATCAGTTTATGTATTTGGACTAATGCTATTTTATAGGGAATGGGAAGGAAAGTTGTTGCTGGTACAGGATATCCTGGATGAATGGTTGAAGGTTCAGGCTACTTGGCTTTATTTGGAGCCAATTTTCAGTTCTCCTGACATCATGGCTCAGATGCCTGAGGAAGGTAAACGATTCACTACTGTGGTTAAGACTTGGAAAGACTTAATGAAATCAGTTTTTCAGGTAAGTACACTGGTTTAAGAATACAGAGTGATTTGTAGTGTGTTTAAAAAAAAAGTTTCTGATAACTTTGTATTCAGGTTTCTGTTTCATCTTACTTGGTTTATTTTAGAAATTTGCAGAACTATTCCATATAGAATCATAGAAGCATTGAATGGGAGGGGACAATTTAGTTCAGTTAGTCAAACTTCTTTCTAAAAGTAGAACCTTTGCCAATACTACATCAAGTTGACCACAGCTTTGTGTAGTCGAAGTTCAGAAATCTCCAGGGACAGAGATTTATTGCAGATTGCCACCAGAGACTTCAGTGTTGCAATACATTTCTGGTGAACATTTTTTTCCTAATGTCCAAGGAGAACCTCCCAAGCAAAGTTTTGTACTTGTTGCCCAGCTGTCACTGCTGAGAAATGGGGTGTTTTTTTCACTTGCTCTCCAGGTTGTTGCTGGCTACAATCTCACCTTGATTTCTACTTCATGAAATTGACCAAGTCCAGATCTGCCAGCTTCTTCTCATATGCAATGTGCCATTCTGTTGAGTAAAATTAAGCAGCATAGAAAATGACATAACATTAGCAATGGTGGTCTTGACACTGTAGGTCAATTGATATGAATTAATTACATTTTACACAGGCTGTTCATTTGAAAAATGCTATTTATTTACATATTGAATGTTAGAGATGCTGCTAACTTTTAATTGTTTATATATTTGACTTGCCTTAAAAGTAATGTTCTGATCTACTATAAATCAGTGCATAAGGCAGTTGTCAGACACTGTCACTGCACACATGAGGCAGTTCAAAATGTTACTCTATTGCCAATCTGATGCTTATTTAAAGCTTTCTGGAAATTACCACTGTTATTAGGACCAAGAGATTATATTATTGCTTCAGAGATTATATATTTGCTTCAGTAGTTTCTAGCAAAGAGGTGATACTACCAAGGTAACGTCTGAAACAAGCCTAGGTGATTCTTCAGCAGTTACACGATCAATGGTCTGAACGCCTGCTTAGGGAATAACCAGTTACCTGGTCATTTTTGTAGTCCTATGGTATAATTCTAATAATGATTAGACAGAACTGCATTCATTCTGAAAAAATTCGCTAATATAAAGTTAATTTCTAGTAAGATTTTTCATTTTAAAATATTTTTTAATGGGCTTACTAAACTAGTCAATAGACTTGAGGAGATTTATGAGGTCCATTGATTTCGGGGTTACTACATAAAGTTGCCATTTGAAGGAAAAGTTTAAAGCTTTGTTTTCATCCATCTCATGCCTTTGCAGAACTTGTAGAGATCCATTATGTCACTAGGACAAATGCTAAAGCCTTCACTCATTCTAAAAGCTTTTGATCTGAGGTCTTAATACACAAAATGTGTAGCATACAAACCCAAGGGGTTTTAGTTTTTATTTTTTTATTATCTCTTTATTCTTTCTGTTTCCTTTTCTCTTCCTCCATTTCTCCCCGTATCTCTTTTTCTTCCTCTGTCTTACACTCCATCCTCCTTTTTTCTCTGTTTTTCTTCTGATTAAAAAGAAAAAAAAAAACGGGATTTATCCCATAGACCTGTGAAATCAATAGTATTCATTTTGGGGAAGAATTTAGTTTAGAAAAAAAAGGCAAGAAATTCAGAACTATGTTGAGTTATATTTCTGAACATTGTGTGCTGAAAAATCAATTTGATAAACTTTTCTAATTTAGATATTCAGTGCTAATCAAATATAAAATATTTTTTGAATGTGATGTAAAATGTTGCTAGCAGAAAAAAAAGAAAAAAATTTTGTACAGGAGAGTATAAATGAATAGAAATATAAAAGTATAAATAGAATAGAAATTTAACAATCTCAAGTTGATTTTGGCTAAAAAGTAGGTGTTATATTCCAGAAGGTGGCACTCTCGTTCCACAAATGGAATGTCTGAGTTTCATGGCTTACAAGAATGCTCTTTCAGGGTCTAGATCAACAGTCTCTCTTAAAGCACAAAGCTGACTTGATTCAGTTTATGCCTTTTTGCATTTATATGCCATTGTACTGTAAAATTGATGGGTATTATGAAAAAATATTTTTTTAAAAATCTAGCATGTGGAAACATTTCTGACTTTGTAGGGAGGAAAGCGAAAAAAAGAAAAGCAGGAACAGCAATAAAAAAATCGCAGGCTGCAACCTGTGATATGTTAAAAATTATATTTAGAAACTAGACTTAGTGGTGGTCTTTTAACAGGGTACTCAAACTATTTTTATACATTTGATTTATACTATTTTCTTGGTACATTTTTGCCCCCTAATTGACAATGACAATGTCACTGACAAAGTAACTTACACCGATGTTTTAAATGACTGCAAAGGATGGCATTCCCTTTTCTTGCTTCATGCCTTAGCAGAACTGTAAATAGGAGATCTATGTTGAAGCATAAATATTTTTTCCTTTTTTTTTTTCATATAGAAGAAAAACCAAGCAGGACGAATCCCATTTGTAAAACTGATGACACAGCTTTGATTTGCTTTACCAGTTACACTTATTCTATTCACTGATGATAAATATGCTAAGAAAGGGAATAAAACTGTGTCTGTTGACAACACATAGTTACATGGTTATTTGTGCATTAAAAAATGGTTTGTAAAACCAATTATGAGCTATGTTTATATACTGACAGCTTAATTGTCTATGTATAGATGAAAAATACATGTAGTTATTGAGTTTGTTCTAGTTTGATATGGTGCAAGTGGCAAGTGACAGAAAGTGAATGCATTTCATATGCAAAGGAGAACACTATGATTTTATTAAAGAAGTGCATCCCTATGAATATCAATTAAATGAACATAGAATTTTGGTGGGGTTTTTTTGATAAATTGGAAGTATATGTGTAACATGAGCAGGGAGTTTAACCAAAGCTGAATGCACATTGCGAATAATTTCAGTATGTTGTGAGGTTTTGAACTGGAACTGAACTTGGAATTTGTTATTGAATTCTTTGAACTGAAGCTGAACAACAGTCAAGGTACTAGGTCAAATCTGCATTGTCAGCTTGTGAGGAGTTAGTTTCCTGCAGAAAACTTTTGTACCTTCTGGGCTTTGCACAGTGGTCTGGCCTAGCTGGGAGTGCACAAGGAGTTGGGAGGCCAGGACAGCTAACCCGAATTAGCACTTGCTTTTGGCTTTTTCCCCTTGGGTTTTAGTCTCTCTGTTATATTTCTTTCAAATACTAATATTGTTATTGTTATTATTATATATTAGTATTGTTTTGATAGGTTTTAATTTCATTTTCATTAGTAAACTATTCTTATTTTAACCCATGAATTTTACTTTTTTTTCCCCTCAGTTCTCCCTATCCCACTGAGTGGTGGGATGAGCAGGGAGCAGTTTAGTGCTTTCTTGCTGCTGAGGTTTAACCACAACCTTCTGCAAACCCTATCAGGGGCTTTTCTGAGTGGGAAGTTCTATATTTGTAATGAACTCTGACAAAACTGTTACTGGTGCAAAGAGTCTGGGTAAATCTTTGATCTCAACTGGAGTATTCTTTGTTTTTACTCTCGGAAGGTTTTACAAGCCCTCAGTAGAGTGACTAATCTGAAATTCTCCCTACCAGTCTCTTTAATGATATATCTTTTGGTTATATCTTTGGATATACCTGTGTCTTTTTGAATTTTAGTCCTAGATGTGTGTTCTGTGCTGTGTGCTTACAGGTGCAGATTCACTAGGCAGAGCAGAGGGGACCTAAGGTTTAACTACATTTCTAGTTAGCTCAGTTTCCATCTCACCTGTGGTCGTTCTGGCCCCATTCAAATTCTGGGGAAATGCAGTCTGATTTAGGTAGTAATGGAGAAACTACAGCAGAAGCTGTGTTCACAGGCTTTGGGAAGTGGACTAGGGTATTGGGATTAATCAATCTCCATTTCCATGTCAGGACTTTGTTGTTATAGAGAATTACGTATTGCAATGTGAATGAATTTGAATCAGTTCATGCTTAACAAATCAGTTCATGTGCTGGCACAGGCCTGAACTAGAACTGAGCTATAATAAATTCAGTCACAGATGAACCCAAGCCCATGCTGGAACTAAGTAGGAGTAATTGCTTAGTTTGACTTCCTCAGTCATAAATCCACATAATTTTCTACTTTTCAATGCGTCGTGTTTTGCTCCCAAAGCCCTGTACTTGGTGAACAAGATGTAGTGATGATTAGGCTGTAAGTTGGTCATAAAAGCATATTAAATGCTAGAATATGTTATTCTAACAGATGTATTTATTTAAGTCTTCTTGGCTTATCAATCTTTAGGTCTTTTGCAAAATATTCTTTTTGTATTTGTATTAATTGAGATAACTTTCATCCTATGCTGTAGCTTTTCTAAACATTTACATTCATTTAATTGTTTATATTGTTTATATTCTTAAGGTTTGTTAGCAAAAATATTTCAATGTGTTTAGTAAATGTGTTAGGATAAGAGAATACTTTTTTAGATTATATTACTAGTTAGTACTGAAGTCATTGTTACCTAGGTGTAACTTTGCTATCTCAACACTAATAGTCTCATATATATGTTTATTAATTTTATATAGAAGGAGAGAACATTTTTTTGCATTCAAATAGATGATTAACATTTAAAATGTGTGACTGCATTGTTGTCATGAAAGAATCCATTAAAGTGTTTTTAAAAACACTTTCATTTAAAAATCCATTAAAGTGTTTTGTTTGCCTTGCTTAATTACATAATCCTGTTGAATAGCAAGAGTAAATTGCTACTTGGTATCAATGATAAATGTGCTAGTTGATGCACTGATCCTGTTTTGGAAATTATTTTAAAAAATAATTCATGGTCATGTTTTGAAAAATTTAATACTACTTGCTTAACTACCTTTCCAGTGAACTCTGACAATGAAGAAGGTTAGTAAATTGTAAACCTGACAATAGTCTGAGTAAAGCAGAATTTTAAATGAAAGATTCATTTGCTTAAGACTTCCTGCAGTGCTGTGTGCTGATTTAGTTGAGAAGGCATTCATATTTTTATCTGAAATAATTTTTTTTCCAGGACAAACATGTGCTGACGGTAGTAACAATAGACAAGATGTTGGAAAAACTGAGGAAGTGCAATGAATTTCTGGAGCAAATTCTCAAGGGACTTAATGAATACCTAGAGAAGAAGCGCCTATTTTTCCCCAGATTCTTTTTCTTATCTAATGATGAACTCCTTGAGATTCTTTCAGAGACCAAAGATCCTACTCGGTATGGTAATTTAATAGGTGTATTTATGATTGGTAATGCATGCAGATAGTTTTGTCATACCGTTTCTCTGATCCCAGAACTCTTTTTTCACACTGACAGTTATGGTATTAAGTATCTACATGGTTAGATTTTATGACGAGTGAGTGCAGAGTAATCTTTAATATGAGTGGTAATTAAATTCAGTATTATTTCCTAATACACTCGCTTTCACACATGGTGAAATTAACATCCTGATTTTTTGCAATAGAAAATTGAATATCAGAACCTATATACCACTAGCTTCAGTTTTATCTTTTTAGATACAGTCCCAATTAAAGTTTAAGAAGCTTTTGTTGTGTTTGAACTCTCTCTGGGATTCCTAATCACCAACCTCATTCTGGTTTAAGTCCTTATACTCTATGAAGATTCTTGTAGAAATGATCTTGTTAAGCAGTACAGCCTTTGCTGTAAGTGAAGGAAGTGGGCTTTGATTCCCATTGTGCAGATTTGATAGCATGCAGTGAATGCAGTGCAAGGTCATGCAAAAATAAGAATGAAAATGAAAAATAAAATGCAAACTCAGTCACTGAGAAATATTTATTCAGTACAATGAACAGGGCATTTATCACAAACTATTGTGCTAAGGTTGTACTTTGTTGCTTTAGTCAAATTCCTTAATGTTTACAATAGTTTACTGGGAAGATATAAATAGTAGAATTTATGTCTTGTAGGTGGATTAGCAGTTAGAAAGAATGCTTGTTTATCCTTACAAGTTCATTATAGGGACTATAATATTCTATAATATTCTACATCTTTAAACTAATCTTAAAAAAAATTGCTGTAAGCACCTTGCAGGGGATAGTACACAAGAATTATTGTTGAGGATAAACTTTTTTTAAACTAAGTTTAAATTATCTTTAAAGTAAATTGATCAGAAACAATTTTTTAAATTTAAATGAAGTCTTATTTGATAGTGTTGTCAAGGAAAAAAATATCAGATACTGTTTAATATTAGTTCTGTATTCTAGAGTACAACCTCACTTCAAAAAGTGTTTTGAAGGAATTGCAAGAGTCGAATTTACTGATGTATTAGATATTACACACATTAAAAGTAACGAAGGAGAGACTGTGGAACTCATAGAGACAATCTCGACATCAGAAGCTAGAGGTCAAGTTGAAAAATGGCTGGTTGAACTGGAGGCAGCTATGCTGAAGTCTGTCCACAAGGTAACAAGTTCTAATCTTTTATTTTCTAGGCTAATGCCATCGAGGTTGATTTCTTTAGTAAGCAACAACACATACTGGATTCACTTTTTATTCTTTACTTTTAGCGTGAACGTTGGAACATTTTATTCAATGTTTAAAGGTTGCATCTTTGGTTTCAGTTCTGGTGTCAATTTCTAGTAGTAAATTTTCAAAAATTCTTTAAAATTGATAGAGTAATCTGTTTGTGCCACGGATTCTTTTGCTATAGATTGTTCATATGTTTAGGGACAAGATTAAACTTAAAGATTTCAGTCTTTTTTTTCTTTTTTTTTTTTATGACTACCTTAATCAAGACCCTTAACTCGTCAGATTGTATCATTCTAGTCTTTATAGTGTCTCATAATTGTCATATATTTAACCATTCTTGTGTTCTTTTTTGTGTTCTTTTTCAATATCAAGTAAGGTGCACCCACCTCCACTGACACTGTTTCATACTAAACCAGTTTAAATATTGTAGTGGCATAGCAGTACAGAAGAGTGTCCTTTTTCTGATCTAGATCATTGGGGATGCACTTGAAGCTTATCCAAAAACTTCACGAGTTGACTGGGTAAGAGAATGGCCTGGACAAACAGTCCTTTGTGTATCCCAAACTTTCTGGACAATGCAAGTACAGATGTCCATTAGAAATGGCCAAAAGGTAAGAATATTTTAATTTTAAATTTATGTCAAATGGATATAATGCAGTAGTAAATCAGACCTTTGGTGATAACCTTTTTGGATGCAGAGGTGTTCAGTTTAATATTTAATCTTTTGGGTATCTTGTGATCCTTGAAGAATTTAACTTCACATTTCCTTTGGGAAATAGGCACCAATACTTATACATTATGTAAGAACATTTAGTTCAATGTGTAGATTCCATGTTTCTATGAAAGCAACTCAGTGGTATATTCAGATGTTACGGACTAGCATAACTTGCCTGCTTGTCTCTGGCTCAGAAGTCAAACCTTCATTAATGTTTCATGCTTTTTATGAAGGTGGTCTAGGACTACTATTAGAAAATATACACCATCCTCACCCTTGTCAAGTAACAAATATGGATGCCTTACTAATACAGAATTTATAATCTATTTGCTAACGCTAGTGGGAATAAAGGTACTTAAGATTGAGTGCCTTGAAATAGGGAATTAAAAGAGGAAGACAGCATTATCTGCTAATACAAGGAGTAAACCCTGCAACGTATCTGAAGATTTGAAAAAGATTTGAAAATATTTGCTTTTCCCAGAAATAAAGGAGATACTCAGTTTCCCAGGGAACCAAACAAGGCTTCTACATATAGCACCATTTATCCTCATTAGTAAAAGACTTTCAGGAAGGAGAGGCAGGAATCCTAATCTTAGATGTTTTAGGGTTTTTTTAATTTGGTTTTTTTTTTTCAGAAAACAGCCTCCCTTTAATGACTCTGCAGTTCATGTTGTTAATGAATAAAAGAGATAAACAAGGGTTAACTTAGTCTACTTTTAGGAATGTTTGTTATAGAATTCTGAGCATAGACAAAAGCTCTTTGCTGATCTGTATCAAGCCTTTTCTGTACAAGCAGGAAAACATGTCCTTCCTGTAGCTTTCACTCAAATTCTGTTGTAGTAGGAATTCTGCTCATCTGACTTCAGATCAAGAATCTTTATTGTCCTATGGAAAGGGACTTATACGTACTGAAGCAATGGAGAGGCATTTGCATCTCCTGACAATGTCACAAATGTGTGACAGGGAGAAGAACTCTCGGTCTTACAGCCTTCAATATTCTTTCTCTTTTCCACTACGATATTGTGTACTAAATAATAGGAAACATGACAGACAATAAATGACCACATGAGAGACCAAAGGTAGTGCATTCTGCCTGAAGTACTTCAGTGTTTTCTGGAACGGGATGCCAATGTCATTAAATATGTGTTCTCACATACATGCATGTGCATACAGACATATACTTCCTTTCAAACATATTTTTAGGTAATTATTTCCAAGAAATAACCGTTGTACACAAATCAAAGGTGCAAATATCTTATTAAAGACAACTAATGAACTAAAATGCTGTATAAAACCAGAAGTGTTTCATAAATTTTGAGTGTATAGTCTTGTGGACCATGTGAATTTACAGTGATACAGTTATACAATGAGTAGAGTAGCACCAAGGTCCGTTACTGATATGGCAGTTGCGGACATATTCTGTGCCTCAACTGGTATCTCATGATTGCTGAGGAAAGCTTGGTGGTGAGCAAGTGGGTTCTTGTGTCTGACTTGAGATAACTCAGATTTTGTCGTGGTCAAAACTTCTAATACAACACTGTAGAAATTTAACAGCTTTTGAATTCTGTTTACAGTTTTATTCTTATAAGTAAAAAGAAGTAATACTAAGAAGATTATCCAAACAATGTTTGAAAAATAACTGAGAGATCTCAACATCATCATAATCTACTGAGAGTGTTTGGAGAAGAACAGCAGACTAAACAGCTGAAAAATCTAAAACAGGCCTAGATAAGTTTTTCTTCAGAGAAATAGAAGCCATTCCTCTATAGAAATGAGCTTTGATGTGAATGTTTTACTAAAGTTAATTCCCATTTTTTAATATAAACTCAGTAAGGCATTTAATCACATCTAAGTACAATCATGATACAGCACTTTTCTTAAATGAGCCTTTGCTGTTCACCAGCAACTTATTTGCATGAAAGAAACTGTCAGTTACTGTATAAATTAAGTTATTAAGCTGACTGAACACAGACTATAACCAAATGTCCAAAAAATGAAAAATTGTAGAAAATATGTTGTTTCTTGTTAATTTTTTAAATTATAGATATGTTATTGTTTCTAACTGTTGTGGGACATAAAGGTGTTTGTCCTAGTGTGACAGTGTTCCTTAACCACAGAAAATATATTGTATGTATTGTATAAGTAACTCTTCAAAATGTGTGTGACATTTTCCTTTTCTTAAGGAAACGTATAAAAAGATAACCACTATTTCTTGTGTTTCAGGAAGAAAATAGCATATGCTGTTTTACTTTCAGATATGTATCATGGATGTTTTACTTATGGTTCTAAAAGTACCTTAGACTAGCTATGCAACTCCTCAACTTTTAAAAAATTTTGCAGGCACTAGAGGATTTTCTGGAACAGAGTAATAGACAGATTGAGGACATTGTCACCTTGGTGCGAGGAAAGCTGTCAAAGCAGAATCGAGTGACTCTAGGAGCCCTTGTTGTGCTTGATGTTCATGCCAGGGATGTTCTTGCATCTCTAGTAAGCAAGAAAGTCAAAGATGAGAGTGACTTTGAATGGTTAAGTCAGCTTAGGTACTACTGGGAGGTAAGTGATACCTCTCAATCATATTAGAATGTTATTTCTCTTTATGGTTTTTCAGTTTCTGCTTGCTTGCTCACAAAGAATCATTGCACTACTGAGAATTTCTGCTCATAATACCTATAACCAATAATTTTATGGATTGCAAACTAGAATGGTCCATAGCCAAATGCAAACAATTTTTGATTAAAATTACTTTTTATCACTGTTAGGTCTCAGTAAATTTGCTGAATTTGCAGGGGAGGATGGGTTACAGACAAAATTTGTTCACTCAAAACCTATATTTTGGTTTTCTGATTCTGCAGCATAGAGATAGCTGTAGAGATGAGTATATCTAAATCCTATATCTTTTTTCAGATAGAGATTTTAATCTGATATATTGTCAATAATATTTCATTTGTGGATTCAATGTATTGGAAAAATCACAATGTTTATACTGACTAGTATAGCAGGACAAGAATTCCCATAATACAGAAGGCATTGCATATGACATTTTTTAAAAAGTCTCTATAGGGATCATATATTGCTGTATCAGTCATCAGACCATAACCACAGCTATTCATTACAATTATTTCAGTTTACTTTTTAGAAAGTCAGTTAGCATTCTGAGTAGCTACATGATAGTTTTACTCTGCATTATGTTAACAGCATCTTTTTTTAGCTAACAGTTAATGCAAAAAAATGGTCTTTTTGTTCAATACTTTAGTATCTAATAATTGACAATTATTTTTTTTTAATTTGAGTCTCACTGAAACCAGTGTCTCAGAATGGTCAGTTGTCTGCCTTGTGGATTTTTTGAACAGCATCATGCCTGCTAAGGAACTTGAGAAGTAGTGTTGAGTTGTGGGTATGAGTTTTAAAACAAATATTTATTTAAGCTATAAAAATAATGTCTTTTTTCGTAGGAAGGGCACCTACAAACAAAGATGATCAATGCTGATCTGAGGTATGGATATGAATATCTTGGCAATACCCCTAGGCTGGTTATTACTCCACTTACAGACAGATGCTACAGGTAAAACTGCAAGTTACTAAATGTGCTGTATTAGAATTGATTTACTTGTGATATTTTAATAAGCTTTGAGATATTTTAATTAGTCTTGAGAACAGATTATTTCAGAATTGTATTTTTCATGTTCTATTAGATGTAATTAGAATAGAATACATTTTTCTCTGGTGGAATAGAAGCAGTTCTGTGTGAATAATTTAGTTTAAAGTTGTGGTAGAATTATCTTTTGTGACGCTATAATTAGCAATAGATCACAAGAAGTAAAATGTACCATTAGAGGAAAATGCAATCATGAAACAAATTTCTAAAACTTTTTTGGTAAAAGTTAGAGAAGTTGGAAAAATAGCATAAAAATGCATACCTTTTTTTTCCTATTATTTTATGTCCAGAACCCTGTTTAGTGCACTACACCTGCATCTTGGCGGTGCCCCTGAAGGTCCTGCTGGAACTGGAAAAACAGAAACTACAAAAGATTTGGCAAAGGCTGTAGCTAAACAATGTGTGGTTTTCAATTGTTCTGATGGATTGGATTACCTTGCATTAGGAAAATTTTTTAAGGTTTGGATAAATCTTGAGGGTCACATTTTCAATTATATTAAAGACCTTTAATTATTATGACACTTGAACAAGTCTTGAGGTATTGTAAATGTATCTTTTTCTCCTTCCAGGCTGCTATTTAATGCTAGTATTGTGCAAATAAGTCTTACTATAATTAAGAATCCTCCCTGACATTTATTCTTACTTTCTGGGCCAGAGGTTCATTGAAATGATGTGATTTGTCTTCAAAAATCAACATGTTGGAAGTTCACCAAAATAAGCTAAATTAAGAGGTTTTATTTAGAATGATGAAAGCGAAATTCTGTGTCTTAAATGGGAATTTTAGAATTACTGTTAACAGAGCATGAGATGCCATTGAAAGACTACAAGTGCTGCAGAGACCGTCTAGTAGCATTTGGGTTCAGAAAAGACCTATGAGTTAACCAGAACTATAGGAAATGAAAATTATTCTTTAGGTATATCATAAGATGCCATAACTAAACAGTTAATTTTGGTTGTGCAGAACTCCTTACATTGTCTTTTGTCACTGTGAACCCTCTCAACATAGACATTGAAGAAGAGTAGGGTTTTTGGAGGCTTGTTTAGTGATGAAATCTTCCCCCGTGTACAGTTGCAAAATACTGCCTATAAAGGAAAAACATGAAAAATGTTTTATTTGTGCCTATTTGATAGGCATTTTGCATATGACAGAAAAATAGTTTTTTTTTATTACTTTGTCCATCTGTTTTGTCTTAATTGTTTGGGTTTTTGAAGAAAAAACAAACTCAGTTTTAAAATTTCTGTGGTTCTTTTTTGGAAAAAAATCTATCTACAGTGTTTCTCTTTATAAATTAGTGCTCTAGATCAAGGATATAAGCCCTTTCTTTACACATTAAACCTTTTCTTATTGCAGACCAAAGGTCAACATCTCCAAAATTACCTATGAATTAGCTATACATTTGTCTCTTCTAGGGTTTATTGTCTTGTGGGGCATGGGCTTGCTTTGATGAATTTAACAGGATTGATTTGGAAGTACTCTCTGTGGTTGCTCAACAAATTTTTACTATCCAAAGAGGTAACTCGTTATTTTAATTATATCTTTTGCTTACATCTGACAAAGAATAAAGATGCAACAAAACCTGCCCAGCAATGACATTAGTTTTTTTTTCACTGTAGGCATTAATTCAGGATCTGATTTAATAGTATTTGAAGGAACTGAACTGAAACTGAACCCTACATGTGCTGTCTTCATTACCATGAATCCTGGTTATGCTGGGCGTTCAGAGCTTCCTGATAATCTTAAGGTATTATAGCACTTTTCATTTTATTACTTTCAATAGCTAATACCTAAAGTAAAAAAAAGAGAAATAACTTTTTATCAAATCACCTCTCAGAAGAAAAAGAATTTGAAAAGGATAATTAGACTGAAAAATAGATATAAACTACATTTTAAAATGTCAGGAAGTGGTTGCTTGATTAAAGTTCTGATAGGATGAAAAAAAAGAAGTTTAAAATCCCCAAACTTCACGTGTGTTTCTTGGCTAAGCACTTAAAAATTAAAAAGTTAAAAGGAACACTTTATGGTGTACAAGCAGCGAATAATGTCTTGATAAAATAGTAAAAATGTGGTTTAAAATTAATTTTCATTTTTTCTAATATTTTGGTTTCATCTGGAGGAACTTGTGATATTTTTAATATAAGAGATTTCCATTGTCAGAGAGATTTCAAATTATTATAGGTGAGCCTGCTTCTGCAGGGGAGTTGGACTTGATGATCTCTAGAGGTCCCTTCTAACCCTACCGTTCTATGATTCTATGATTACTGAGTGATTGTCACAAGTGTTACATCTTTTCTCACCCTTTAAATGCATTTATCCAATGTCCATAAAAAGAAAAGGATATCTGAGCAAATATCTCAATATATCAATAAAGATGTAGAAAAGTACAATCTGTATAAATATTTCTGAGAATTGTTTGGAAAGTGTACTCACTAATGTGTAGTAAGAATACAAGATTCAAAAATACTACTTGTATCTGTTAAAGAGGATGATTTTTGATACTTTCTAGTAGAAATCGAAAACAAACAAACAAACGATTTGTGTAATTGAAAGTATTCTGATGCTTGTTTGATAGAACAATGATAAAATTGAAGCATAAGCTGCAACTACACAATGCTAGGAAAAGCCTGACAGAACAAAGTTATTTGTGGATGTTGTATTGCACTCCTCTGTTCTAGAGCTTATGGTGTGGTATGTGTTTTTGTTTTTCACCTTCAATGAAGAAGGCCTACAACCAAGAACTGTCATAATGGAAAAGAAAGTATTTATCTGTATGGGAAACCATTAAATATGTTGTAGTCCTAATTGAGATAGTTAAATGTAATTGGATTGTCACTGCATTAATGAAATAATGAAAAAAACCAAAAGAACATTTTCTGTAATTGTAGAAAGAAAAAAGAAAGTTGTATATGGCATGGTAATATGGTTTAATTTGTGATTTTTGTGATGTATAATAATGTGATTTTTCATACATATGTTTAATAGGCTCTCTTCAGAACGGTAGCTATGATGGTTCCTGATTATGCCATGATTGCAGAGATTGTTCTGTATTCTTGTGGTTTTGTTACTGCTCGACCTCTGTCTGTAAAAATTGTAGCTACATATCGTCTGTGTTCAGAGCAGTTGTCTTCTCAGCACCATTATGATTATGGAATGAGAGCTGTGAAGTCAGTACTCACTGCTGCCGGCAACCTGAAGGTAAATGTTTTTCTTATTTTCTTGGTCATTCAGTAACTTAGTAATGTGTCTCTTTTGTAACAGAAGGTATGCTGTTCTGTATAATGGCAAGTAGCTGTTTAAAGCTTCATCTCGTGATACCTATGAAAATGAAAAGATGTATTGGGGCCCAAACTGAGGAAAGTCAAGAAGAGATAAAATTACTGCACCATTCACCTTACTGTTTGTTTGTTGCTGAATGACATGCCTATTAAGTGTGCTGTTTATCTTTCAAGAAGTCTAGTTAAATGCACATTTGCTGAGTTGTTTGGTGTATTTGCTTTCTTGTCAGGTTCAGATGCCTTTGCCAGAGCATGTAAACACCTGTCAGTAACACATTGACTAATATCTGCCACATATTACTTTAATCACTCATTTACCTTTAAGAAAAATGGTATAGGATGTGGTATTTTGGTTTGGTTTTTATTGTGGCTGTATGCACACATTTCACTGAAAAACTAAGCTGCTGTTTTGTTGATTCAATTAATTTATTTATTAAAATTAACTAGCATAATTTATAAATCTCTTCCATTAATTTTTATTTTTACTTCATAACCTACTATTACAAAAAAAAAAAAAGAAACAAAACCTGCAAAACTTAAAATTAGGAACCAAGATTTGAATTATGGCAAAAGAGGCAGATTAGGGGGAAAAAAAAATCACAAGAGGTCTATATGCAGATTTTAGAATTTCTGCTTTGGAGAAGGCAGAAGTTTTATGTCAAAGTAGGGAAAATCATCCTCTTTCGGAAGAAAAGGAATACATCTTTGAAAGAAAAAAAAAAATCAATAGTTTAGGAAAAACATCATATAAAATTTTATATAATACTGGACATAAACTAAAATNATGATGTTTCCTTAGAGCCTTGCCTTGGCCTCCAGTGAATTAAAACTATTCTACTAATAATAGAGGAACAAGAATGTTTTCTGAGGAGAAAATCCAGGATGTTGCTTTTTCTGCCCCCGTTTCTGCCTCTTTCGTTTTTCTTTTTTTCTCCCCAGTTTGATCTGTGTCAGAGAGATTTCAAATTATTATAGGTGAGCCTGCTTCTGCAGGGGAGTTGGACTTGATGATCTCTAGAGGTCCCTTCTAACCCTACCATTCTATGATTCTATGATTACTGAGTGATTGTCACAAGTGTTACATCTTTTCTCACCCTTTAAATGCATTTATCCAATGTCCATAAAAAGAAAAGGATATCTGAGCAAATATCTCAATATATCAATAAAGATGTAGAAAAGTACAATCTGTATAAATATTTCTGAGAATTGTTTGGAAAGTGTACTCACTAATGTGTAGTAAGAATACAAGATTCAAAAATACTACTTGTATCTGTTAAAGAGGATGATTTTTGATACTTTCTAGTAGAAATCGAAAACAAACAAACAAACGATTTGTGTAATTGAAAGTATTCTGATGCTTGTTTGATAGAACAATGATAAAATTGAAGCATAAGCTGCAACTACACAATGCTAGGAAAAGCCTGACAGAACAAAGTTATTTGTGGATGTTGTATTGCACTCCTCTGTTCTAGAGCTTATGGTGTGGTATGTGTTTTTGTTTTTCACCTTCAATGAAGAAGGCCTACAACCAAGAACTGTCATAATGGAAAAGAAAGTATTTATCTGTATGGGAAACCATTAAATATGTTGTAGTCCTAATTGAGATAGTTAAATGTAATTGGATTGTCACTGCATTAATGAAATAATGAAAAAAACCAAAAGAACATTTTCTGTAATTGTAGAAAGAAAAAAGAAAGTTGTATATGGCATGGTAATATGGTTTAATTTGTGATTTTTGTGATGTATAATAATGTGATTTTTCATACATATGTTTAATAGGCTCTCTTCAGAACGGTAGCTATGATGGTTCCTGATTATGCCATGATTGCAGAGATTGTTCTGTATTCTTGTGGTTTTGTTACTGCTCGACCTCTGTCTGTAAAAATTGTAGCTACATATCGTCTGTGTTCAGAGCAGTTGTCTTCTCAGCACCATTATGATTATGGAATGAGAGCTGTGAAGTCAGTACTCACTGCTGCCGGCAACCTGAAGGTAAATGTTTTTCTTATTTTCTTGGTCATTCAGTAACTTAGTAATGTGTCTCTTTTGTAACAGAAGGTATGCTGTTCTGTATAATGGCAAGCAGCTGTTTAAAGCTTCATCTCGTGATACCTATGAAAATGAAAAGATGTATTGGGGCCCAAACTGAGGAAAGTCAAGAAGAGATAAAATTACTGCACCATTCACCTTACTGTTTGTTTGTTGCTGAATGACATGCCTATTAAGTGTGCTGTTTATCTTTCAAGAAGTCTAGTTAAATGCACATTTGCTGAGTTGTTTGGTGTATTTGCTTTCTTGTCAGGTTCAGATGCCTTTGCCAGAGCATGTAAACACCTGTCAGTAACACATTGACTAATATCTGCCACATATTACTTTAATCACTCATTTACCTTTAAGAAAAATGGTATAGGATGTGGTATTTTGGTTTGGTTTTTATTGTGGCTGTATGCACACATTTCACTGAAAAACTAAGCTGCTGTTTTGTTGATTCAATTAATTTATTTATTAAAATTAACTAGCATAATTTATAAATCTCTTCCATTAATTTTTATTTTTACTTCATAACCTACTATTACAAAAAAAAAAAAAGAAACAAAACCTGCAAAACTTAAAATTAGGAACCAAGATTTGAATTATGGCAAAAGAGGCAGATTAGGGGGAAAAAAAAATCACAAGAGGTCTATATGCAGATTTTAGAATTTCTGCTTTGGAGAAGGCAGAAGTTTTATGTCAAAGTAGGGAAAATCATCCTCTTTCGGAAGAAAAGGAATACATCTTTGAAAGAAAAAAAAAAATCAATAGTTTAGGAAAAAACATCATATAAAATTTATAGTAATACTGGACATAAACTAAAGTGAACTTGGCGTAACTAGAGAAATCTATGGGAAACACCTTGATAGGAATGTACAACTCAATGTATGTTGTTATCTGTGGACCTGAACCTGCCAAAATAATTGCATAGATGCACAACAGGAAGGGTTTAGTAGAATAGGCAACTTAAACATCTGTGTTTTGAAACTGTAAAAGTTAACTAACACTGTTTTTTATACTTTTTAGCTGAAATATCCATTGGAAGATGAAGAGGTTTTGCTCCTTAGATCCATTACAGATGTCAACCTGCCTAAATTCTTGTCTCACGATTTACCACTTTTTGAGGTAGAAAACACACAGATTTTTAGTAATGTAAAGAGTTTAGTAAAAATACTAGTTGATGAAAATGCTATCTAACAGATTATTTTAATCCAACCTGTACTTATTTTAAAACAGTCTTAACTGTTTCTTCCTAGCAAATATAGTGAGGGTTTTCATAACACTTAAAGGTTTTCCTTTAATACTATCCTGCAGTATATTGCATTGGGTCTATCATAAAGTCTTTTGGACCTATTAATACATTTGTTTCTAATATCAGTCTTGCTCTCTTGTGGAGTTGCTCAGCAGTATAACTTCTACTGTGATACCAAATAATATGGTATTCCTCCATTTTTCCTATATGTATGTCATCCATTTTGTAAAGAAGAAACAATTATTTTTTCTGCAGGAGATGAATGACCAATTGAAATTTTACACCAAAAGTGTTACAGGTGGGAAAGCTGCTCACCTTGAACACAGATTGATGTTTCTACTTGGAAATTTGTGATTTTTTTTTTTTATATGAAAAGCCCCAATTCTGTCATAGTCAATTATAAAATGTGCCCCTAGTGGCACAGAAAGTTGAGCATATCTTCTGATACAGTTTACTAAACCAAACATTGTAAAGTTAGTATGTCATATGTTCATTAACATGTTGACAGTAGAAACTAACAGTGCTAAAAAAGAATACCACTGTGAGATTTTTTGAAAAGGGAACAGAATAGAAGGAAGTCAACATATATAGTAACAGGAAAAATATCAAAATAGTGCAAGTTCAGTAGTAATTGCTGTTATTTACATTTCAAAGGAATATATTTTATTTTGATTTTTTTCAGTAATCTTTGTTTTCCAAGTTGATACAGGAGTTCTGTCTGATTGAAATGATAGCTCTGAGATTCTTTTTCTTGTTTGTCTTCAGTTTATTCTGTAACTTTCTTGATATGTTGTAAGCAAAAGTGAAATATCTTTGCTTTTAAATTTAGATTGCAGTTAATTACTTTTCAGTTACCGAGGGGAAAAAAGGTAAACACTTCCACTTTCTAACTGCAAGTTTTATAAACTACTTTAATAAAAGGTAGTGGATATGCTTAGACAGTCAATCACTTCTTTGTGTGCCAAAGTAAACATGAAAAAACGACATGAAATAAATGTCAATAATCAATTACAAAGTCAGAATTTTTGCTTGGACAAAGGTGACATGAAATTCATAATTATCTTATTTTAAAATAGATATTAGTCTGCCTAGTATCAAAAATGTTGATTGCATGAGTTTCAGACCATACTACTAAGGTAATAAGTGTACTTTATGATTAATTGTTTGGATAGGGTATTACTTCTGATTTGTTTCCTGGTGTGAAGTTACCAAAACCGGACTACCATGACCTCTTGGAAGCCATTAAAACAACCTGTGTTGCTATGAATTTGCAAATGAATGATGTATTTACTATGAAGATCCTGCAAATATATGAGATGATGATTGTGCGTCATGGCTTTATGATAGTTGGAGAACCTTTTGGGGGAAAAACATCTGCATATCGAGTTTTGGCAGGAGCATTGGGAGACATGTGTGAAAAGGTATCTAAACTTTAAAAATATATTTCTAGTGCAAACTATTTTCAAACAAAATCTATAAATGTTTTTGGTATTTATACTGAATACATGATTTACTTTAAGGCACTTAAAAGTATAAGGAAAAGCTAAAGAATTTGGTTGAGAAGCTGTATTGTTTTACCTAAATTCTTTAATTGCATTGAACAAAGAAGGAATTAGCAACTTAAAATGTTACAATAAACTTATGAAGGCTTTATACCAGATTTTCAACTTAGTCACATGAGAGCTGAGCTTTCTTTTAACAGAGATTATTCAGTTTAGAACCACACCAAATACTGGATCTGTTTCATTAAATTATACAAAGTTTTGAATATTTTCTGATAAGAATACAATAAACCTACGTAAACCCAGAAACTAAATAATCTTCAAATTTTGATTATTTTTGAAACCAGAGTATTGCAATTTTTCAGACAAGTGTTGGATCTGAAACTAATACAAGGTCCTGTAAAAAATTTTTATCTAATGATTTCTGGCTTTTAGCTTAGCTTTTCAGTCAGCTCTAATGAATAATTTAATGTCTGTCACACTTGCTGGAGCTTTTAAAAAATTTTTTCTTTCCCTGAAAGAACTGGTATCTAACTGATCAACAAAATTTAATTTTGATTTTGATAACAATTGCACTTGTGGAGGATTTTTATAATCATGAAGAAAATCTGTACTGATTAGTGTTTAATTCTGGGAACTCTAGCAGCTGTTATGGAACTATATCTGAATTTTATAATTAGAGGGCATTGTGACCAGTAAGATGAGGAGAGATTTGTGATGAATCAGGTAAGAAGCAGCCAACACAGATAACAAAACGAAATTATGATGCACTTGCAAATCTTGAAGATTAAATTCTACATTTTTGTATTTGCAGCAGGGTTTAAATTTTTGTAGCTGGGCAACTGAGAAAGTTGCTGTACTCAGGCCTTTTTTTTAGATTGTATTTTTGTCATACTTGTCATCCAAAAAGATGTTACCTATTTCCCCCTTTCATTAAATGTTACACTTCCTTCTGAATGTTCACTTTGATGAAATAAGAAAGTAGAATTAATTATATTTCAATACAAACCATCAGAAAAAGAAGTGGTAATCGTACTTTTCTAATAAACATAAGTATTTTTCCTTTGAATTAATATAATAAAAATTCCTGCATTTTATGTTTTGTGAAGGGAAAGAAAAGTTATATGTGTCTGTGGGAGGAAGGCAGTCAGAACAGGTACAAAATTATGCCCAACTCCTGATTTCTCAGTTCAAGTTTATAAACAATAGGGTTGCTTTTCGAAGGAAATAAGTTTATTCCTCAAATCAGGGATTGATATTTCTTACACTCTAAGGCTTTATTTGAAAGTAGGCATTCAAATATGTGTCTGCAGTTTGTCACTTTTGCTTGGAAATCATTCCTGTAGAAAAGTGGTTTTCAGGTACCCGATTTTTGATGCGTGGAATATTAAATGTCATATTTAGTCACAATGAGACAAGAATCAGTTGAAGTTTAATCAAAAAGTAAAATTAGGTATCTTTACATGACTTAAGTAAAAAAACCTCAAACCTCAAACCAAACCAAAAACCCACACCAACTTTTTAACACAATTTTGAAATAAATCTCAGAAATTTACCAAGGCAATCGTATTTATTCTTTCAACATGGGAAAAACGGGAGAGACAAAAGGACTTGGGCTGTTGTAATCCCTGTAAGTTTAAGAATAGAACCTGAGTCTCTTGATTGACTGCCTAATGTCCAGTTCACTAACAATAATCGTAAAAAAAGTCTATTTTTATTTATCAAGCCACTGTTAAGTATTAAAATCAGGCTTCCAACTACCTGTGATAAAGTTATTGTCTATAGACGTTTGTAAGTGATATTTCAAATGTTATATGTGTAATGTCTTTCCTGCTGTAAACAAGTCAAATTTTGATGAAGATTTTGTATTATATAACTATAAAATTGAAAATAAAACATAGCATCATGACATGTTTGGTGTTAACAGCTTTTATTACTTTTATGTCTTCAGGGCCTGATGGAAGAAAACAAAGTTCAGATCACTGTTTTAAATCCCAAATCCATAACAATGGGTCAACTATATGGACAGTTTGATCCAGTGTCACATGAATGGTCAGATGGCATCCTAGCAGTGAGTTTCAGAGCATTTGCTTCTTCTCCAGTAAGTGTTTAACTGACTTAGAGTATTTTTGGAAATGACTTTTCAATTTACACATTTTAGCTTTTAAATACATATTGTTTGCACAACCACTGTAGAATTCATATGCTTAATCATTTGAATGCAGAGACTGCAGTTTGGCCTGATCGAGTATGCTCCATGCAAATTGCAACTTGGATGCTGGTGAATTAAGATCTGTGTTTCAGAAGTCCTTATGTGAAGTTAAAGAGCGTTTTGTTTGTTCATGTATGTTATAAGTACTTATTTTTTTACCATATTGTCATTGTGTATTTTATCTAATTGTGGCCCAAATCTTTGCTGTTTATATGTATGGGACTTTTGATATTTGTTTTGGAAGAAACTGCTGAGTGTGGCTTCTGACTGATCTTCCACTAAAGTGGAATATTGGCATATCTATGATGAGTATAATCAAAGATGTGTCTGCCTGATAGATACTTTACTTTTTGCTAGTTGTTGCAGTATGGAACTCTATGCCCCTATAAACTTAAATTAGTAGTATATTGAAGTTGATCACTGTGAAATTCACAATGTCTACTAACATTTGCAGAATTTCACAACTGCTTTGTAGATTCCTGTAAGAAATATTAGTACATGTGACTATTTGTTTATACAGTAAAACCCCAGACATATTACATTGAGCTGTTACCATGTTCCTTAAGTTAGTCCTCCAAGTATGCAGTAGGTATTACTGATGAGCAGAAACTTGTATTAAAGTCTCACTGTGTCATAAGTGAAAGTATTTGAATATGTTTGAAGGAAGCAAAATACTCTGTTGCAAGTATAGCTGAAAAAAGCTTTCCATGGTTAACTACAGTATATGCTGTAAAGTTGCAAAAACTAAATTGTGAATATAGATTGTGATTTCAGAAAATGCTTGTGAATACAACTCTTTACTACTAGTATTTTCTTTTTTTTCTTTTTTTGTGGAAAATAACTTTAGATAAAAATATTTATTTTACAGTAAACCTATTAAATGCAAATATTTGATTAAAAATATTTTCTGGAATCTAGACTTCAGATAGAAAATGGCTGGTTTTTGATGGGCCAGTGGATGCAGTATGGATTGAGAATATGAATACTGTGCTTGATGATAATAAAAAGTTGTGCCTTATGAGTGGAGAGATAATCCAAATGTCACAGCAAATGAGCCTTATTTTTGAACCAATGGATTTAGAAGTTGCTTCTCCTGCTACTGTAAGTACTTGTCCTTGAAAGACTCATTAAAATTGTCTTTGATTACTGTGATATATATTCTAATTTTGAAAATAACTGAGAACAGTAACCATAAGTTTGTATTTCTTTGATATATCTTTAAAATAAAGAACACTGTAGCTTAGTTTTCTTATTGAAATTTTTTGTAGTCTTACAATGTGATGTGAAAAATCTCATTTACATGTGTAATGTAAATTGTATGCAAAGAAGACCCTAAAACTGTTCAGAATCCATCTCTTGCATGTGACTGACAAGGAAAAGAAAATAATCCATGTGCAAGTTTTTAATCTCTCAGCCAAATCAGGCAAAACCAACAATCACTGCATTTCTGGCACCTGTCTGTATCTATCACACGTTTTTTTCTGATGGCACATTGTGGAGTGCAGAAATTTTCTTTTGTGACCTTAATGTTGGAAACTAATTATATTTAAGAGGAAAATCTATCTTGGACATTAAGTTTCCTGAGGCTGAAGAAATAAAGGTGAGTTTGAAACTCATCTGTCTTGGGGCTCATGGAACCCCACTTCTAATAATCCCAGAAGCTTTACTGAATATTAATTTTAATTTTTTGTAGATAGGAAAAAAACTTGGGATTACATAAAATAACAGCTGTTTATTTCTTTATTTTTAGGTTTCAAGGTGTGGCATGGTCTATATGGAGCCCCATATGTTAGGCTGGAGACCATTAATGATATCTTGGCTAAACACAATGCATTCAGGAATCAATTCTGTGCATAAAGAGTTTATAATGGGCCTGTTTGACAGAATGGTTCCGCTCTGTCTTGAGTTTATTAGGAAATACACAAAGGTATGATAACTTTTCTGAGAAACTAAGTGTATTAATTTTTTTCATTTCCGACTGCCAAAGCAACACATTGTTTTATTTGGAGCATATTAACTTGGATTTATTAATCTTTTAAAGCAGCTTTTAAAATGAAAGCTTTGAGTATTTGTTTCCATTCAGGAACTATCCCCTACTTCAGATACAAACTTAATTCGGTCACTAATGAATATGATGGATTGCATGATGGATGAATTTGCTGATGAAGCCAAAGTTAAAGCTATGAATGACCATGACATTTTCTCTTGGTTTGAGGTAAGCAATTTGTTTAACATACAGAATACAGAATTCCAGACCAGTTTTTAGTGAAATGGGCTTCACAAGTAATAAAAAATGTATTTAATAACTAGAATACATACCTTGTAATGTCCATTGAGGAAAATACTATTAGCATCTTTACAATTGCTTCATAGTTGAGTCTAACATGTTTGTTGTCTTGATATAAATTTAATTCCTTTATACAAACCAGCCAAAATTGTGTATGATTCTCTAGTTTCTGGTATCTCAGTTTATTTCCTGTTAGATCAATGCTGTCTAAGGATTGCAATTCAACAAAAGCCCTGTTAACAGACATAGCCATCATTGAATGAGATATGCCTTTGAATGACAGAGAGAGGATCTAAATTGTTGTGGTATAAAGCACAGTCTATGCTTGAACTTTCTCAAAGTAGCAGCTCCGTTCTGAGCAGGTCAGGCATTTTGCTGCACAACAAATGTAATCAGATGCTGATAGTTAAGAAATGGTATTCCTTTCTTACCAGCAGCACCAGTAATATGCAGATACTGAAGTTGTGCTTTTTTTTTTTTTTTCCCCACCTCTAGGGTATTTTTTTGTTTTCATTGATATGGTCGGTAGGAGCTAGCTGTAAAGAAGATGATCGACTGAAATTTGATAAAATTGTGCGAGAAATGCTTAATGGACCAGTTAGTGAGGAGACAAGAGAAAGATACAAATTGTTGAGCAGTATTGACCTGCAGTCATCAAAAGCTTTCACAGTTCCATTTCCAACAGTAGGAACAATTTATGATTATCGGTTCGTCAAAAAGGTGAGGATTGCAAAATACGCATTGTGAAACAATCTTCTATGGCTGTTACCAAGTTACATACCATGTATGTATTGTTTTGTGAATTTATTTCTGCTGTCTGCTTCTTTTTTCACTGAATAGGCCACGCACCCCTGTGCAAACGAATGATATTCTACTTTTCTGGCTTGGATTTGCAGTACCAAAGCCTGTCTTCGTGGCTACCAGAGTAATTGCCTGTTGTGGCAAAAGACATTTGCAGCATATCTCAACTGCCTTTTTTTTTTTTTTTCCCTGTTATTTTTAAATTCTTGATTATTTTATTTAGGAGTTCTGCCCTTTTCATAAGTTGAGGAAGCACTTGGTATTCTTTAGGCTATAACTCTTTCTTTACTGTAGTAGCCTACTTCTCTGTCTCTTTTTCCTGTGATTAAAATGTGAATCCATGATGCATCTCTCCCAGTGGAAAAGAAGGCTCCAGAGACATCAAGATAAAGTACCTTTTTTTCCCCTGAGTTTGGCATTCATGTGAAGACCTGAGACAGTACAATGAGAATTATTTTTGTCTAGAATTCAGCTCATGCATATTTCTAACATCTTGCCAAAGAAAGCAATTGAAATTTCAATCAGCAGTAAAGGCTTCAATCGTAAAGGGTTTTTTGTTTTCTGAGGTTAGGACCAAGAAGGACTTAAGGAGAGAGTAATTTCTAGGAATTTCATACAACTGTTATCTCGAGATATAATTTTTTGGGGATAGGATAGAACACAAAATTGTTTCAGGGCTGTTTACCATTGAAAAATATCTCCTTACATTAATTTACTGCTGATGAGTTTTGACATCTTTGAAGACTCCTCTAGTAGGCTGATCTAAAAGAGAAAGCTTTGCTGTGGAGCTACAGCACTAAAAAATCTGCCCTCAAATTCCATAGTTTGGAGGTATTTATTATGAATGAGAGTTATGAAAAGGCTGACTATGCTTTTTTTTAGCTGTAGGGGTTAGATTTATTATTTCCTATTTTATTATATATTTATATACTCTATATAATGAATATATATTATATATATTTTTCCATTATATGTATAGAGATATAAAAGATAAGATAAAGTCCTTGTCTTTTAGGCAGGCCCAGATGTTATGTTTAAGTATTCTCAAATTGAAAGCACTGCATTTTTAAGCCTTTTAAAAATTGTTTGATAAGTCCATCTGCTAAGTCATTGAACTTTCATTTTTCTACTTCCTTTGGTTCAGTGGTGATTTTTTTCTGTTCATTACAAATACATGACTTTCGTACAAATTAAATTAGGGAGCAGGAATTTGGGAACCCTGGGTGGAAACACTCAAATCAGCCCCTCCTATACGTCAAGATGTGAGGTTTAATGAAATAATTGTACCAACTCTGGATACTGTTCGATACATGGCATTGATGGAATTATTGACAGTTCATCAAAAACCTTCTATATTTGTGGGACCAACAGGAACTGGAAAAAGTACCTATATTACTGTAAGTACTTTTAATACTGACATTAGATACAGTTATAAAAGGGGTAGGATGAGGAGTAATTTGATAACATTTTTTTTTTTAAACAGGAAAGTAAGACAGGAATTGTGGGATATTATGAAATAGAATTATGGGCAACTAAAAATTGCATAGAAAAAGAGTGAGTTTGGGTTTGAGAGTGTTTTTTCCTTCCCTTCACTTCTGGACTAAATTCTTAAGAAGCACCCAGATATCCGCTGGAATATAAGCTGCTAATAGAGCCCAACAGGACTATTCTGTTTTGTTTCTGTGTTGATTTACTTCACATTGTTATTATAGATACAATAGGGATAGACCACATAGACATAGACATAGACATTCAGACAGATTTGCTCAAAACAACAAGAAAAAAAAGTCCTAGAGTTAGAAGCAGCAAAATTATTGTGGAAAAGTTTAGTAGATAACCTTTTCTAGTCAGGTGCTACTATGGCAATTCCGTGTATCAAAAAACAGGGAAGAATAAGAATTTTGTCACTTAAATAAATACGAAGGAAAAAAAATATTAACAGTGTTACCAAAGAATTATTTATAGTAGAAGGTTGTAGTGGGAAGGGGAATTGCTAGATCAGATCTTCCCAGTCAGTTTTCTTCAGATAACCATATAGCTGTATCTAGTCATTACAATGAAAAGCAGCTGCCTACTTCAAAGGAAATAAATTTTAACTCAAAACCATTGTGTTCCCTGTTTTATAGAATGCCAAATATCCTTTACCCATTTTATCCTTGTCTTTGAGAGAAAATTTGATTACAGCTTTAGCAGTACACAGTTTCTGTTATTTCTGAAAAAATATTTTTTTGACCTAGTTTTAGGATTTTTAATCTTGATAAAATTTTCCTATAGAAAGGAAAAAAAACACAGGTGATTTCATTACATTAACAGTTACTTGTTTCAACATGAGCCTTTCATTTTCTAGGCAGCAGCAGGGTCCACAATTTAAAAGATTTTGTTATACATTGGTATCTCATAGCAGCCACCTTATCTAGACTGATATTGTGTATTTTTATAGATGATGCACACAATATATTACAAACACCATTAAGGTAGTAAAATAGTTCAGAAGCTAATAAATTCTATCTTATACAGTAATTTCACTTCTCTTGTGCATTCATTATGATAAACTCTTCAATTACATAATCATACATTTCCCCTTCCCCCCCCACCCCAAGGATCTCTGTTTAATTGCTGAGTGTTTTGTCTATTTACATTTAAAAAAAAAAAAGAAAAAAGACTTTTATGTAGAATGTCTGATATACTTGCAGAGCTTAAAAAACTTGCAATAAATTCAGCAAAACAGCAGCTTTGGGAGATAGATTAAAACAGTAGACAAGTTACATAGGTCACTTTTCAGAGACAGTTATTGTGTTACTCATTTTCTGGAGGACTGATTTAAATTGATGGGTTCTGATTTCCAGAAGTTTTGTTTAAAAAACCAAGTTGGTGTTATCGAAGTTAGATGTCTGATTGGATAATATTTTGCCCATTACCTTTCTGTATTGTAGTACAGCCAAATGAAATGCATTTCTCAGCTTGTGAAATTCTAATCAAAATACAATTCTGTAAAAAGAACTGTAGCTCGAAGTAGTAGAATAAAAAAAATCAAGTTAATTTTTTTCCCCCTCATGTTTACAAATCTTACATTTTCTTTTTAAAGGGATAAGTCAATCTATATAATTGACATCAGATTTTATTGTCTTAAAATAATTGAGTCGTTGCCAGATTGGGATAATTTCGTGTTATCTTCAGTTATCAAGTGATGTTTTGTTCATTTTTATTTTATCATGTAGTTATTAAAATATGAGTAATGTAGAAAATGATATCTATCTTTAGATGTTCATGCTATGACCTTCAAATGAAATATTCCTGGAAACTCTTCAGAACTAGATATAAATATTTGGACCTGTGGATACTTTTAAAAATTTAGATGTAGATTAGTATAGGCAATGTGTATCAAATCTCATTATTACTATCAAGTGTTGCATGTGCAAAATATTATAACACTGAGTTTATATAATACACTAGACCTTTTTTAAGAAAATGTGAAAATGTATATATTGGAGGTAGAAATTTTTCTCTAACAAATTAATATTATTATATTCAATAATTTGATTGATTCAAGAATATGGTTTATCTGATGAAATATTATTATTAGAGTTCTCTTAAGGATAAATTACTACTTTATCATTTAAAATGAAATTAAAATGGTACAAAAATGTGTTTGATTGCTATTTGCTGAAGTACTATAAAATTTATTTATGTTGATAGTTTAACCTTATTCTCCTCACAATCTTTCTAGAATTTTCTTCTAAATAATTTGAATAAAGAAGTCTACAAGCCACTGCTCATTAACTTTTCAGCCCAAACTACAGCAGCTCAGACTCAGAATATTATAATGTCCAAGCTGGATAAAAGGAGAAGAGGAATTTTTGGACCTCCTCCTGGGAAAAAAATGGTAACTGATGCATTTCTCTGAGTAAATGTTTAAATGCAAAGAAATATGTAAATGCATTATTTTCTCAACTAATCACAGGTGATATCAGAAAAGAATGCTCAGTTTGAAAAAGAATGTCAGTTCTAATTCTTCTAATTTAGTTCCTCGTGTTTCTCCCAGTAATATGCGTCCTGTTTGAATCAACAGAGGAAAATCTGATGTATGATATTCATGACTGTGAACAGCATTGTCATATTTTCTCCTCCATATTTTGTGATAGTATCCTTGAGATAAGAATTCTGTGTATATAAGCTTGTTGCTGGTATGAAATTAGTGTGGAGAAGTCAGCACTGGGCGTGAGGTTGGACTACATAAACCCCTAAGTTCCTTCCAACCTTGTGTAGTGGTTTTGCCTGGGCCAGTTCTTTTTGGTAGCAGGGGAGCTAGAGAGATGGCTTCTTTAAACAAAGAGAGTTGCCAGAAGCTTCCTCTGTAGCTGACAGGGTTAGGGCCAGTCAATTTTAAGCTGGACCCTGCACCTGAATCAGGCCTACACCTTGATAGTTCAATGATTCTGGAAGTGTTAGAGAAGATTTGAATCTTTTGTTTTTACCACTGGTACCCACTAAACCCTTCAAAATCAATGGAACTCTGAATATGCCACTGGATCTTGTACTCATGAGCAAGCAGGATCTGGTTGAAGTGATAAGGGTCGAGAGCAGCCTTGGCTGCAGTGACCATGAGCTGGTGTTCAGGATCTTGTCCAGTAGGAACAGAATACCAAACAGGATCGCAAAACTGGACTTTAGCAGGGCCAACTTTGGCCTTTTCAAGCAATTGCTAGGGGACATCTTGTGGGACAAGGTATTAGAGGATAAAGGGGCCCAAGATAGTTTGTCGCTGTTCAAAGATCACTTTTTCCAGGCTCAGGATCAGAGCATCCCAGCTGGTAAGAAATCAATAAAGGGAGCCAGGAGAACCTCTTGGTTAAACTGGGAACTGTTGGCAAACTCAAGT